>JABUQX010026849.1:0-7500 GCA_015478945.1 Trachelipus rathkii
CATTGTACTTGTTCCAGTTTAGTTTGATTGTTTAACCGTTTTCGCATTTATCGATGAAACGCTTTCGCGTTTCGTGCGCCAACTAAATATGCGCCTATATATATATATATATATATATATATATATATATAGCCACTATATGTATACTGTATATATATATATATAATAACAATAACTAACTTATATATATATATATATATAATAATAATAATAATAACCATATATATATATATATATATATATATATATATACACATATATTTATATATATATATATATATATATATATATATATATATATATATATATATATATATATATATATATATATATATATATATATATTATTACCTTCTCTTTCTTCCTTTTCATTATTATCGTCCTACTTCTCACGTGACCACATCCTTGTTTGCTATTGGTCAATCGATCCCGCCATCTTTTCGCCTCGAACAAGCTTTCTGGAACCGCTCCTCTATAACGTCCAAAATAACCTGTATTCATTATAAACATTCGCAAAATCTTATCAACATTTATTTCTGTGAGCTTCAGTGATTTTATTACAAACGTTTAATGCTCCATCAATCTTCAGTGTATCCCTTGCCCTCGAATGCAGCAAGGTACGTTAATTGCTAAACCTAATTCTTGTGTATCATATTGAATCTCGTGTATCTAAATAATTCTATTTTGTGCTGCATGCTTATATTAGTGAAAAACATTACATATAAAATAATCTTTATTATACATTATATTTATTTACATTTAAATAACTTTTTATAAATTATTGGCTATTCTAAAAAACTTATGTTCAAAATTTTTATATATTTTATGTAATAGTTTCCCTTAAAAAATATAACAGAAAACTGAATTCTCAGGCGTAACTTTTATCTATCATTATTATTATTATTATTATTATTATTATTATTATTATTATTATTATTATTATTATATTATTATTATTATTATTATTATTATTATTATTATTATTATTATTATTATTATTATTATTATTATTGTTAATTGTTTTCCATATATTAATTATGTATATTGTTTCAATATAGATTATGACCTCTGACCAAAGTTTGTGTCATTACCTCAGCCTTCTTCCGTTACGCTCAACGTAACAGTGTTGACCCTGGAGTTTTGCCGTCGTCTATTCCGGCATTTCTACAACCACAAGGACACACACGGATCCACATCCTGAAGCAGGAAATCCATTTATTATATAATTATAAATATTTAATATTATATTACGATACAAATTTTAAATAATATCTGGGTGAATTCTGGCCCAAATTATCATTTTCAAATAATTTTTTTTACATCATTTTGGCCCATAAAAGCGGCCTAATATATATTTTTGTTAACATTCCTATACCTATTTGTAAAAATTTACTCTGTTTTTGGTCTCCGACCACTATATTTCTCATATTTAGCTTACGTAAGTTGCATTTTAGCTCGTTATCTCGCCAAATTTCTTCAAAAATATTTTTTATTTTTTTTACAATCTTATTTTATATTAATATTTATTAAATAATGTCCCCTCCTGACGCTGCAAATACTGAAAATATCAATGTGATATCGCAACAGCCTGCTTCAGACAGGGAGACATCTAACGCTTACACTGGCAAGTTCGTCACCAACGATCTCGATTTGACCTTTACATTACTCGAGCTCCAGCTGGAATCCACCAATGAGCTTACACGCTTCAGAGCTCTTTTAAATATCTTGCCTGTTCCTATTTTACAGCGCCTGAAGGATGTTTTACCTTCCTTGCATTCTCACAACCAACCCTACACTCAACTTAAAACCGAACTTTTAAACCGGCTGGGAGAAACCGACGCTGAAAAAGTGAAAAAGCTTTTGACTGGTGGCTCTCTTGGAGATCGTTTGCCATCAGTTCTATTATCTGATATGTTAAATCTTCTCGACGGCCCTCCCGTAGGTAATTGTATACATATTGTACGCCATCTCTTCCTACAGAAACTCCCTGCAGAGATGCAATTGCGCTTAGCCACCGTCGATCCTAATTGTTCACTACAAGAACTAGCTACTTTTGCTGACAGAATTTGCAAAGCGAAACCTCTTCCGACAGCAGACATACCTTCACAAGTTTCGCATATCACGGATCCCACCTGTAATAATAACTTACCACCAGCGTCTATTTCGCGTAAATGAGTCAGTCAATGCACTTCGGCAACCACCGGCCCCAGAAAATGCTTATATTTTATCACAACTACAGGTGTTGCAGAACACCATCATGGATTTAACTACTAGAATGCGAGCTTTGGAAACGCGTTCCACTGCTCCTCCCCCCCTCCTCCTTCCCCTCCTTATCCTCAACAACAATATCCTTATCCTCAACAACAATATCCTTATCCTCAACAACAATATCCTCAACCTCAACAGTATCCTTCATCCTCTCATCATCCTCATTCACCGCCTCCTTCATACCCCCGCCTCCTTCATACCCCCAGCCTCTTTCATACCCCCAGCCCCCTCCCAATGCATCAAATACTTATTCTGCTTACAATTATGGTCATAATTCTCGCTCTCCAACTATGCAACGACGTTCATATCGTCGCTCTCCTACTCAATTCGCCTCTTCTCCTGTTGATTCTCAGGCTTTGGTTCAGTTTCCGTCACATAATCAGCAGGGTATTTGTAGAAACCATCAACGTTTCGGAGACCAAACTCGGTCATGTCTTAAGCCTTGTACATTCGGGAATTTAAACTTAAACACCACTCCGTAAATTCGCTCGGAGTGGTTTCAAAAGCGTCCAACTTGCTTTGTGTTTACGATCCCTCCACCAAACTATCTTATCTCGTAGATAGTGGGAGCTCCATTTCAGCTGTACCTCGTTCCATCCTCGGGAAAACTCATGCCCCAGAACCATCGGGCTCCTTACGCGCTGCCAATGGCACAACCATTAACACTTATGGTACCAAACGACTCCATTTAACGCTCTCGTTCCGTCGTGACTTTATATGGGACTTCACGATAGCCGACGTCACTTTACCAATAATAGGTGCCGACTTTCTGTCCCACTTCAACCTTCTTGTTGACATGAACCACAACCGCATCATTGATTTTGAGACACATTTCTCATCCGCTTGTATTCGTGCGTCTGCTTCCATCAGTGGCATACATCTTTCTCCATCTAATAATATTTTTGAATCATTATTAATTACCGATTTTCCTGAACTTCTTTCTCCAGTCTCCAAGTTCCCTCCTGTGAAGCACAATGTCGTTCATCACATTGAAACTTCCGGCAGACCTCCATTCTCTCATGCTAGACGTCTTGCACCAGATAAACTCAAAGCTGCGAAGCTAGAATTCGAATCTCTCTTAGAGAAGGGCATCATCCGACCTTCAAAGTCTGACTATGCCTCTCCCTTGCATATGGTACTCAAACCAAATGGGGACTATCGCCCGACCGGCGACTATCGCTGCCTAAATGCAATGTCCGGACCGTTATAATGTACCTCATTTACAGGATTTCACATCCCACCTCTCTGGTTGTACTATCTTCTCAAAGATTGACTTAATCTCGGCATTTTTCCAAATTCCCGTGAACCCGGACGACATTCATAAGACTGCCATTATCACTCCTTTCGGCCTTTACGAATTTCTTCGAACACCATTCGGTTTACGAAATGCTAGTCAATCATTCCAACGTCTTCTAGACTCAGTATTACGCGGTTTACCCTTCGTCTTCGCCTACATAGACGACTTATTGATTGCCAGTGCCTCTCCGGAAGAACATACTTCACATCTCAGGCAAGTTTTTACCAGACTAAGTGAATTTGGTCTATGTGTTAACTCTTCCAAATGTGAATTCGGAGTTTCATCCCTAACTTTTCTCGGACATACAATCTCTGCCGAAGGTATACGTCCTCTTGAGGATCGTGTGGCAGCCATTCGTGATTTTCCGAAGCCTGTAAAACAGCGTCAACTTCGTCGTTTCTTAGGGATGGTAAACTTCTACCATCGTTTCATACCGTCCGCTGCTAAAATTCTCCTCCCGCTCCACGCACTTCTTAAACATCCACGTAAAGGTTCTGCTGCTTCTGTCACTGTAGATTGGAACGACGAAGCAACTAATGCCTTCACCGCCATCAAGGAAGCCCTTGCCTCTTCCGTGTTACTTATATTTCCATCCGACACAGCCCCGACTAGAATCAACACCGACGCTTCAGACTTCGCAGCTGGAGCTGTGCTGCAACAATTTATTGATAACGAATGGCGTCCATTAGCTTTCTTTTCTAAAAAGTTCCAGCCGCCTGAAACAAGGTATAGCGCGTTTGGAAGGGAACTTCTCGCAATTTATTTAGCTATTAAGCACTTCCGTTACTTCATAGAAGGTCGGGAATTCCATGTTGTAACTGATCATTTACCCATCACGCATGCCATTACAGCTTCCACAGTTAAACAGTCCCCTCGTGAAGCCCGCCACCTTGAATTTATTGCACAATTCACCACTGATATTCGCCATATAAAAGGAAAAGACAACATTCCTGCCGATGCTCTATCCCGAATTAACGCAATCTCTCCTTTACCTGACATCGATTTCGTCGAAATGGCTCGTCTGCAGCAACTCGAAGAGATTGTTTTTCCTCCTGCTTCTTCTTATGACATTCAAACTGTAGAAATTTTTGGTTTTCCGCCTTTGTTATGCGACGTCTCTTCCGCACATCCTCGTCCAGTAGTACCAACCCCCATGCGCAGAAAGGTGTTTCACACCATTCACGACGTGTCGCACCCAGGGGTAAAAGGTAGTCAAGTTAAAATAGGTAAGCATTTCGTCTGGCCGTCCTTACTAAAGGATGTTAAACAGTGGACAACGCAGTGTCTCAACTGTCAAAAATCCAAAGTGCACAGGCACACTGTCGCACCTCTTCAGCAATTTATTCCCCCTGGTGAACGTTTTGACCAGGTGCATATTGATTTAGTCGGCCCTTTACCACCCTCAAATGGTTTCACACATATTTTAACTTGCATAGACCGATACACTCGATGGGCAGAAGCCATTCCATTGCGAGATACTTCTAGCGAGACAATTGCTCAGGCATTTTTGTACAACTGGATAGCCAGGTTTGGCACTCCCTCGACCGTGTCCACAGACCAGGGTAGGCAGTTTGAGTCTCACCTCTGGAAGGACCTTATGACTTTAATCGGTTCCAAGCGCCTTGCAGCTACCACCCGCAAGCTCAGGGTATGGTGGAACGTTATCACCGGCAGCTAAAAGCTTCTCTTATGGCCCATGGAACACCGGAAAATTGGTCCGAAACTCTTCCTCTTGTCCTCCTCGGTATCAGAACTTCGTACAAAGAAGACCTTAAATGCTCCTCTGCTGAGCTCGTCTATGGCTCCACCATACGAATACCTGGTGAGTTTATACTTCCTTCTCCAAAAGCTACGAACCAGCACACCTTCCTGGCTCGCCTTCGTCAGTGTACTGAGGCATGGAAGCCATCTTTGCCACGTCATCCTCCCCGTCCAACTTACATGCCTGCGGATTTGGAGACTTGCTCTCACGTATTAATTCGGCATGACTCACACCGTAGTCCTTTGCAAGCCCGCTACGACGGACCTTTCCTCGTATTAAAACGCTATCGAAAGTTCTTCACCTTACAGAAGGGGAGCAAAAGCGAAAACATATCAGTGGATAGGATCAAACCGGCTTATTTCGAACATGATCCCGCTTCTTCCACCACTCTTTCTCCACCTTCTGCACCCGCTCCATCTACCTCTACTTCGCAAGATAATATCGACTTTATGCCCATTCTGCCTTTTACATCAACTTGTTCTCCACCTGAACCTTTGCCAACTCCCTCAGCTATTGTCACTCCTTCGCCAGCTACTTCAGCGCCCCACGCTACGATATCTCCGCCTCCTGCTCCAATACCGATTCCTCCTCCGAATCCGGAACCTATTCCGACTCAAACCTTACCGCCTTGTCTACCTCGTTCCACATCGCGTTATGGACGAACTCTACGCCCTGTAGTCCGATTTTCACCTTGATTCTCACGACGCTCCTCTGTTCGAAGGGGAGCCATATTACCTTCTCTTTCTTCCTTTTCATTATTATCGTCCTACTTCTCACGTGACCACATCCTTGTTTGCTATTGGTCAATCGATCCCGCCATCTTTTCGCCTCGAACAAGCTTTCTGGAACCGCTCCTCTATAACGTCCAAAATAACCTGTATTCATTATAAACATTCGCAAAATCTTATCAACATTTATTTCTGTGAGCTTCAGTGATTTTATTACAAACGTTTAATGCTCCATCAATCTTCAGTGTATCCCTTGCCCTCGAATGCAGCAAGGTACGTTAATTGCTAAACCTAGTTCTTGTGTATCATATTGAATCTCGTGTATCTAAATAATTCTATTTTGTGCTGCATGCTTATATTAGTGAAAAACATTACATATAAAATAATCTTTATTATACATTATATTTATTTACATTTAAATAACTTTTTATAAATTATTGGCTATTCTAAAAAACTTATGTTCAAAATTTTTATATATTTTATGTAATAGTTTCCCTTAAAAAATATAACAGAGAACTGAATTCTCATGCGTAACTTTTATATCTCATTTTATATTATTATTATTATTATTATTATTATTATTATTATTATTATTATTATTATTATTATTATTATTATTATTATTATTATTATTATTGTTAATTGTTTTCCAAATATTAATTATGTATATTGTTTCAAAATAGATTATGACCTCTGACCAAAGTTTGTGTCATTACCTCAGCCTTCTTTCTTTTCTCTCAAGTAAAAAAATATATATATATATATATATATATATATATATATATATATATATATATATATATATATATATATATATACTATATATATATATATCTTATATTAAATCCTTTTTATTCCACGTTACACACAAAGTAAAAATATATATATATATATATATATATATATATATGTATATATATTTTTCAGAGGAGGTGGAGTCAGGTCGGTAGTACTCAAAGGGTGAGTCGGGTCGGTTGTTTAAGGGTGGAGTGGTCTCAGGTCGGTAATTTTCAAGAGGTCGGGGTCGGGGTCGGTAATTTTGAAGAGGGGTGGAGTCGGAGTCGGAAAATTTTGAACTGACAAATAACACAGGTATCAACATACCCTCATGTAAGACCCTAGTGCATAAGACTTAGTCCCTTTACATTCACCAACTATTTAATTGCACCAGCCACCTTCCTGCATTCTAGCTTTCCTACTACACTCTGCATCATCCGTTCCCCTTCTCATCCAACATATGCCCAAAATATTTAAACTCGGACACTTGTTTCCAGCTGCTCACCATCTAACATAACTTCACACTGAGGACTGTCCTCTCTCACAACCATAACCTTACTCTTATCTGCGTTTTGCAAACCCCTCCTTTACACACCCTGTCCAAATCTCTCTACCAATCTCTCAGAGAGATTTGTAAAATGATATACTTATCATGTACCTGTTCATAA
>JABUQX010026849.1:12500-47500 GCA_015478945.1 Trachelipus rathkii
CCCGGGCCCGTTTGCGCACTTCTACATCACGTAAACGTCGCAGTCAAGCGCCTGTTGTTAAATCCTCGAATTCAGGAGTCAATAGTGACGGAGCTCACAGAAGAAAGGATACTTTGTTTACAAACAAATTTCTTTACAAAACATGTGTCGGAAATGGCTTGCCAAAAGTTTTTAATATTTTAGTTAACTTTTATATTAAGGATACTAATATATCGTATTATTTCATAAAATAGATAAATATAAGTATAAGAGTATTGTTTACAATTGTCATTTGATCCGACGGGCGCGCTCTGCCGTTTCCAGGTACTCAAATTTCCTGTTCTCTGATTGGTTAATGTAATTTTTTTTTCAATTCGACGTTTCCGAGTCGATTTTGCACACGGGCTGCACTCGGGCTTCGGGAAACGGCCAAATGTTAATATGCTTCGGTTTGTGTCAACACTCAACATGTGTCAGCTGTCGAGAAGTGGGAAAGTTTTTATGATAAGGTGTAGAAACTAGAAAGACCGAAATTTGCTGCGTAAAATTACTTCGTTGTGGTGAAAAACAATCCACGTACTTATAGCTAAATTTTTGTACGAGTTAGTTCTGTCACTGAAGAAAAATGGTAAGTTCAATTTGGTTATTGTAGAACTCCGCGCCGATTTTTTTTTTTTTTTTTTTTTTTTAAGTTTTCTTTTGATTCTAAATTAGATAAAATAGATTCCCCAAAACCAAAAAAAAATTTTCCTTTATTTTCTTTTTAAAGGATAGGTATAAATAAAGAGGTTTGCCATAAATAATTTTAAGGTAACAACAGCGCATAGGGGTGTCAGTCGAATTTTATAGAAAATCACGGATATACTCTAAAAAATAATGAAGAATAATGAAAAGCAAAATCTGGCCAGTCTCTCTAGAAAAAAAGGTTACAGCCTACTAAAGTTTGAATTTTCCTATAGGATTTCTTATAAAGAAAAAATTAAAATCACAGAATATAGTAAAAATAAATAACAAGCAAAAAAAAAAAAAATGAAAATGATTTAAGTCTTTAGGAAAAAGTTAAAGCCTCTCAAAGTTTAAAATTTTCCTATAGGCTTTAGTAAAAATTAGTGGGCCTCGTGCTAGTTTTAGGGCCATCTAGTTCAGGTTATGATAAGATTTATTAATTCTACATAGATTTTCTCTGTATACCTAACAAAATTTAACATAACCGAACTAGAAGCCTGAAATGAGACCTAACCTTGATGGATCAAAAATGAAAAGTCTATAGGAGTTTTAACAACTTTGAGGGGCTGTAACTTTTGCTTTTTTTCCTAAAGACACTGCCCATTTTCATTTTCACTATTCATTATTATTTTTTTAGAATATATCTTGTGATTTTCATAAAAATCGGGGGTGATAACCCTCTATTTATGCAAATTAAAAATTTAGTAATTCTGGAACTTACCATTTATTTAACTCAACTAGACTATTATCAGAACATTTTAGTGAATATTTTTATTAAAAATAATTGATTTACAAATTTCTAAAAATGTTATACATGACCTTCAAAATATATATATATATATATATATATATATATATATATATATATATATATATATATATATATATATATATATATATATATATATATTATATATATTTATTTATTTTTTTTACACTTTTTTTCCGCTTGAGCGGGGTTGTTTTACTTACAGCCCTTCTCACTCACACTTCCCCTCCTGGCCTCTTCTCCTCCACCCCACTCTGTCTCTAAGCTGTGCCCCACCTCTTCCTCCCTCATCCCTCCCTCCTCCAGCATCTCCTTTATTCCATCCATCCACCTCCTTCTTGGTCTCCCCCTTCCTCTCCTTCCTATCCCCTCCGCCTCCCAAACTCTCCTAACCACTCTCTGTTCCTCCATTCTCACTAGATGCCCATACCATCTTAACATTCCCTTCTCCGCTCTTCCCACCAACCCATTCCTCCACTCACATCTCTCCCTCACCACCCTATTCCTAATCCTCTCCCTTCTGCTAACCCCACAAACCACTCTCAACCCCTTCATCTCAAATACTTCCAACTTCTTCCTGGACCTGGCATTCAACCCCCACGTTTCACACCCATACAACACCGCTGGTACACAAATTTTTTCAAACATACTTATCTTAACTTTCTGTGATAAATCCCCCCTTTCCATAATTCTCTCAGACCACTCAAAGCTCTCATTCCTTCTCCTACTCTATGTTCTATCTCCTCCTTCATCCCTCCCCCTTACCCAAATCCATCCCTAAATATCTAAAAATCTTTACTTCTTCCAATACTACACCCCCTATTCTAACCTCTAACCCCTCCCCCTCCTCTCTTTCCTCCTCCTCAAACACTAACACTTTACTCTTACCTGGATTTATTTTAAGCCCCTTTTGTCCACACATTCTTTCAAACTCCCTCACCAAATACCTCAACCCTTCCGCGTTCTTCGCCACTAGGGCAGTATCGTCTGCAAACAGTATCATGTTCACTTCCCTTCTATCATTCCCATTCATCAATTCCACCCCCCTCCCCCCCCTCACCATTCCTCTGCAAACACTCTCCATAAACAAATTGAATAGCCACGGCGACATTACACACCCCTGCCTCAATCCTCTCACCACCCCAAACATCTCACTCTCCCCTCCTAACACCCTCACACACATTCTACTATTCCTATAAAAGGCCCTAATACCTTTCCCTAATTTACCCCCCACTCCATTTTCCTCCAACACCCTCCACAATTCACCCCTCTTCACTTTATCATATGCTTTCTCTAAATCTAAAAAACACCCATACACTTTCCCTTTCCTCTCTATACTTTTCTCCACAAGCATCTTTAGTGTAAACACTTGATCCACACACCCTCTTCCCTCCCTAAATCCTCCTTGTTCTTCCCCCATTCTCCCCTCCGTTAAACCTCTCACTCTCTCAATCAGTATTCTCCCATATACTTTCCCTACCACACTTAAAAGACATATACCTCTATAATTCCCACATTCCATCCTATCCCCTTTCCCCTTATACAGGGGAACCAAACAACCATCCTCCCAATCCTGTGGTACCTCACCACTCCTCCAACATATATTATATAACCTATACAGCCATTCCTCCACCCCTATACCTCCCTTCTGCAACATTTCCATTCTCACACCATCCAGACCTGCGGACTTCCCTTTTTTTCCTTTATTCAAGGCCCTAATAATTTCCTCCATTTGTATTTCATCCCCCTCCCTCCCCAATTCACTCCCCAACCTCACCTCTTGCACCTCTTCCTCCCCCCTCCCCACCCACTTCATTCAATAATCCACTAAAATACTCCCCAACTGCCACACCCCATCCACTGCTCCTACCCACTCCCCAGCACCTCCCTTAATCCACAGCCCAACCCCTCCTTCTTCTTCCTTTTTTATTTACTTCTTTCCAGAACATTTTGCTCCCCGATTCAAAATTTTCCGTCACTTTTCTACACCATTCATCTTTTGCTCTTCTCTTCGTCCTCTCCACCGCCCTCTTTGCCTCCACTCTAACCCTTCTATATTCCTCCCAACTTTCCTCTCTCCTACTTCCCAACCATTTCACATAAGCCTCCTTTTTCCTTTTCACCACCTCCTTCACCTCCTCACTCCACCATTCACTCCCTTTCCTTCTGCTTGCACCCACCCTTTTTACTCCACATACCCTTCTAGCCTCTTCATATATATATATATATATATATATATATATATATATATATATATATATATATATATATATATATATATATATATATATATAATATATATATATATATATATATATATTATATATATATATATATATATATATAATATATATATATATATATATATATATATATATATATATATATATATATATATATATATATATATATATATATATATATATATATATATATATATATATATATTTGATTTCTTGGTTTTGAGGGTAAGAGCTATGAGAGGCTGAAGGAGTTAGGAATGTTTTCGGTCCCTAAGTTCAATTTTTTTTAAGGACTTGTCTCTTTACATATATATATATATATATATATATATATATATGTAATAATATATATATATATATATATATATATATATATATATATATATATATATATATATATATATATATATATTAATAACAATAAAACTCTTTTATTCAATCATATATATTTAAAAGAGTACAAGTGATTTACTGGACTTTCAATTTACATTACAAACTAACCAAGTGGAATATACATGGTTTCTTATATATATATAAAGCTATATATATATATATATATATATATATATATATAGATAAAAAACCCACATATACATCTTTACCCCTTTCTCTGCTAACTATATATATATATATATATATATATATATATATATATATATATATATATATATATATAATAAAGAAAATAACAAAAAAAAATTTAAACATTTTAAATAATTTATTAGCCGACTAGTTTCGGGCAAGAATACTTCTTCCCATTTTCAAGGCTTACAATATAATGATAAAATTTCAAATAAAAATATATAAAATCAATAATAATTATAATAATATAAAGTTAAAATAAATAAATCATATAGATAAATTAATGAATACAATATTATGCAGTAAAGAGTTCTTAATTTAAACAAAATCTCACTTCAGTATTAAAAGGCTGTTAAAATTTAGATTTTCATTTAAGGTCGGTTTGAGATGCCAAATATACAAGGATTCTAACAACTGAAGATCGGGTTCCTCAGTTTGGGACAATATTCCAAAATTGGTATCCTGTATATGGTGGCCTTCCTGAAGAGAATGAGCATTTATAGCTGAATAGGGAGGATGATGTAAATGGTCTAGAGTTCTAAATGAAATACCTTTATGCTCAGCAATACGTGTGGAAAGACTTCGTATTGTCTTTCCTATGTAGGTGGCATCGCAGTCACCGCACTTATAATGATATATTACTGATGAGCATAAAGGTAATGGGAGTTTATCTTTGAATTTAAAATATTTCCCAATTTTGTTTTCACTCAAAAATATAAATCTAAATTTAAACTGTGGAAAGTTAGTTTTTAAAACTACGTCAATTTTACGACGAATTTCGTAACTCATTCTCCCCAGAAAAGGCAACCTCATATACAAAATATCCTTAGGAGCTGTTAATTTAGCTTGAGATTTGTCTTTAAATTTTGCTGAAAGTAATTTTCGAAAAGTTGAGTCAATAATAAATTCTGGGCATTCTTCCAGAATATATATATATATATATATATATATATATATATATATATATATATATATATATATATATATATATATATATATATATATATATATATATATATATATATATATATATATATATATATATATATATATATATATATATATATATATATATATATATATATATATATATATATATATATATATATATATATATATATATATATATATATATATATATATAATATATATATATATATATATATATATATATATATATATATATATATATATATGGGTCATTCCAAGTCACTTCAACACGACATTTTCCCTGACCCCTTTCGATTTGCATGAAAATTGGCACACTAACAGATCTTGTTGAGAAAATATGAATGGCGTTTATTGCAGGTCTCTAGCTCATACGGTTCAGAAAATATGACCTTTGAAACTTTGGTCAAAATGTTCAATTTTGAGAGAGTAGTCCTAGGTCAAAATACAATATCTCTGCTTCTATGGCACTTAGAAGCATCGTGTAAAGACCATTTAATAGATCTTGAATAGCTGTACAACATTTATTTAGATGATTTTGACCTCGGAGGTCAAATAAAAAATTTGACCTTTTGGTGACCTTGACCTTGAAAAAAAAACTATTATTCGATTTTTTTCAAACGTTGCTCAATTATTGTTATATATGTATATTTCATTTTTTTTAATGAATTAATTTTGGTTTTGGCTTGGTTTAGAAAATATAAGCAATTTAATAAGTACAAATATCACATTTTTCACTTTTTTGCAATTTTTATCTCATTCAATGTATAGTCCCAACATTTCCATTTCTCTCTCTCTCTCTCATATATATATATATATATATATATATATATATATATATATATATATATATATATATATATATATATATATATATATATATATATATATATATATATACATATATATATACTAACTATATATATATATATATATATATATATATATATATACCCCTTATATATATATATATATATATATATATATATATATATATATATATATATATATATATATATATATATATATATATATATATATATACTATATATATATATATATATATATATATATCCCCTTTTTCTATAAGGTAATAAGATGAATAAGAAGGTGTAGATAAGATAGGTATGAGATAATAAATCAATAATTAAATTTTTCCTATCTATGGGTTTATAATCTCTTTAATATATATATATATATATATATATATATATATATATATATATATATATATATATATATATATATATATATATATATATATATATATATAGTATATATATATATGAAAACTTTAAATAATGATTTATATCTCTATACTTATCAGTATCAGGTAGAAGAAAATATAGATAAGAGACCTTAATGGTTTATGAGATTTTTTTTTTTTTATAAAATTTTAATATTTTTATCTAAATGGGGAAAGAAAATATTCAGTAGTGTGATAAATTTCACAGTAAAACGTTTTCCGCTTTCAAATCTTTGGTTGTTTTAAACCATTACTCTTTTTTCTTTATTTTGTGTATATAAATAGGCTATCCTGTGTACTGTGAACTATAGATAATTTGAGGTGATCTCCTCAATTATTAAGATATATATATATATGTAGATATATATATATATATATATATATATATACTACTATATATATATATATATATATATATATATACCGTAAAATGGGGGAAAACCGGTCAAAAATCGCCGTTTTTTTTTTTTAATGAATCATGAAAAATCGAAATTTTAAGTTATATCTATACTTAATAGTTTTTTCTCACATTTAGAGTTTCCTTAATGTTTTAGAATAATGAAAATAATAAAAATCTCGAAATGAATATTTTTAAATTTTTTTTGAAAAATTCCATTTTCAAAAAATTGAATTCGGGAAAAACCGGTCAGTGGCGTCGGGAAAAGCCGGTCATTAAATATTATTTCTTTTGTGCTTGTCCAAACTAATTATAATTATAATTTAAATGTTAAATAGAGTCTAATAATATTATAGAATTAATTTGGATTGAAAAACACAAGTCTAAGTTATATTTTATTAACATTTTGCAAACGTTGATTTTTTACAAAATTTTGAAATTTTTTTTTCATTTTTTTATGCTAAATAAGCATTGAAAAAAATGAATTATGACAATAATTTTTAATAATTTCTAATAATAATAATAATATTTCAACTTTTTAACAAAATTGGCATTTTATATTACGAGTAGGCCTATGTACGCACATTTCACGTGAACTTTTTGACGAAATATTGTTCACAATATTATAATTTAAATTATGACAATCAATTTTAATTACTATTAATAGTAATAACTAATAATAATTGCACTTTTTAACAAAATAGGCTTTTTTTTTTTTTTTTTTTTATATCGAGTGAGTACGCACATTTCACGTGAACTTTTTTTTCATCCCTACACTAGATAGAAGAAAGATATGTATAGAAAACATTAAACAAATGTCTTATAGTCTACCATGCATAAAAATTAGAACAAAATATTATTGAAAACTAAAAAAAAATAGACATTTTTTAAAAAGTTTATACTGACCGGCTTTTCCCGACGCCCGACCGGTTTTCCCCCGAAATTGAAAAAACTTAATAACTTTAAAAATAAGCTTAATATTTTAAATTTTTTACATGGAAAATGTTAAAAATAGACTTCCCAATATGCATCTAACTCAAAATTCTGATATCTTAATTCTACGAGATTCACGAGGTCTTAGAATTTTTTTGCAAAAAAAAATTTTTCCAACTTTGGGAAATTTTTTTGACTAGTAGGTTTAAGTTATTTACTTAAATTTTTATATATGGTTAAAATATAATCTATTTGCTACTTAAAAAACCTTTCTCTAATTGAAAAATTTTTTAATTTAAAAAAATATTAACAATTTATTAAACTGACCGGTTTTCCCCTCCGTGACCGGCTTTCCCCCATTTTACTATATATATATATATATATATATATATATATATATATATATATATATATATATATATATATATATATATATATATATATATATATATATATATATTTTTTTTTTTTCAGATGGATGCCAGTTCGATAACAATATTAAATAGTGGAAAATTTTGTTTTGACCCTTTTAATGTACATAAAAAAAAGATAAAGAAAAATCTTCTAAATGTGACAAAAAATTTGATTGATAAATATCCTAATTTAAATTTTGAGATATACCACAAATTATGTAGTAACTGTCGCAAAAAGTTAACAAAGGATCAAAGTGAAAAGGGTTCTTCATCAAGTCAATCATTGCATTCCTCTCCTGAAGTGGAGTCTGCCCAACATGAAGTTGATGATGATGGTGCTCAAATGGAATATGAAGTTAGTGAAATTAATAAATCATTGGTCTCGCTTGAAGAAACACCAATTAAATTATCTAAACTATCTGGCAAACCCAGTTATGCCAAGAAAAAGCTATGTAAAGTAACAACAGCTTATAAAAGGAAACTTGAACTAGCCACTGGGCAACCAATTACAGACAGTGACACTGATAATACAGAAATAGAAATTCTTCAGCAGTTAAAAGAAAAATTCAATGAGGAATCTACAAGCAGAAGTGAAAAGCTTTCTATTTTAACTATCTTGCCAAAACGCTGGCCATTAACAAGAATAATGAAAGAGTTTAATTGCTCCAATTTCATGGCTAGGCAAGCAAAGAATTTGGCAAAAGAGAAAGGAGTGTTCTCAACACCGAATGTAAGATTAGGAAAAAGACTAGACAGTGAACACATTTCCATTGTAATTGACTTCTATCATTCAGCAGATGTGTCCAGAGAAATGCCAGGAATGAAAGATTGTGTGTCTGTAAAACGAGTTGATGGAACAAGAGAAAAGAAGCAAAAGTTTCTAATCCTGTGCAACTTAAAGGAAGCATATCAGCTTTTCAAAGAGAAGCACCCAGATATCAAAATCGGGTTTTCAAAGTTTGCAGAACTTCGTCCAAAAGAATGTGTATTACCAGGGTCAAGTGGTACTCATGTTTGCCAGTCGAACTAAAAAAAATTTAAATTTGTTAAAATAAATATCAATATTTTTGTTTTATGTTAAATTTTATGTTTTCAATGCAACTTGCTCTTGTATAAATGTCTTTATATATATATATATATATATATATATATATATATTATAATCTTTATCCATATCGTCTTATCAATATATACCGCATAATTTGATATATATTTTAAAAATAAAATAAAATTTCTAGTTCCTTTATGCTATAATATAATATTTATTTATATAATTTTAATTTTATATATATATTTAATAAATATAAATTATATTTTAAATTAATAAAAGTAAAATAATTAAATTAATTTTTTATAAAATATATTATAAAATATTTATTTTATATTAATATATTATATATATATATATATTATATACGTTTAATTGTACTAAAAGGTTTTACAATAAAAGATAGCTTCTTTCATCAAGTGTCATCATTATATAACCTTACAATATATCGATAAAATAAGAATCACTCTGTAATTTTAAAAAAAGTGAAAAAATGTGATATTTGTACTTATTAAATTGCTTATATTTTCTAAACCAAACCAAAACCAAAATTAATTCATTAAAAAAAATAAAATATACATATATAACAATAATTGAGCAAAGTTTGAAATAAATCGAATAATAGTTTTTTTTTCAAGGTCAA
Organism: Trachelipus rathkii; assembly: GCA_015478945.1. Lineage (NCBI taxonomy): Eukaryota > Metazoa > Arthropoda > Malacostraca > Isopoda > Trachelipodidae > Trachelipus > Trachelipus rathkii. The sequence continues at coordinate 22,428 of JABUQX010026849.1, forward strand.
GGTCAAGGTCACCAAAAGGTCAAATTTTTTATTTGACCTCCGAGGTCAAAATCATCTAAATAAATGTTGTACAGCTATTCAAGATCTATTAAATGGTCTTTACACGATGCTTCTAAGTGCCATAGAAGCCGAGATATTGTATTTTGACCTAGGACTACTCTCTCAAAATTGAACATTTTGACCAAAGTTTCAAAGGTCATATTTTCTGAACCGTATGAGCTAGAGACCTGCAATAAACACCATTCATATTTTCTCAACAAGATCTGTTAGTGTGCCATTTTTCATAAAAATCGAAAGGGGTCACGGAAAAAATTGCCAAATTTGAGTTGAAGTGACATCGAATGCCCCCTATATATATATATATAGTATATATATATATATAATATATAGTATATATGACTATATATAACGTTATATAATATATATTTCTGTTTTGATGTTATATCCTTTATACATTCTCTACGACCGATACCTCTGTTGAAACTTTAAGATCTTCTTTAAATTTTTCCTAATCTTCGCTTCTTTTGAAGAAGAAATACGTTGACTGCTTGATCAATATTAATTGCTCGAGTTTCTTCATGCTCGATACTCAGAATTGCCAAGTCGCTCAGTCTTGACTGGCTCATAGTACTTCTCAAGTAATTTTTTATAAGTTTTAATTTTGAGAAGCTTCTCTCTGCCGTTGCTGTTGTAACTGGTAGAGTAAAATATAGCTGTATTGTTGCTATTAGTTCGGGAAAGCTACTTAACAGGAAGCTGTTTTCTTCGATAAGTAGTCGGGCAATATCTCTGATATTTCTTTTCGTATCGATCTCTTTACCTAATAAACTTCTAAATAATAACACTTCAGCAATTAGATTGCAAGTAATGTCACTGGGGTATTTGCTTATGAGGATGTTTACTTTTTCTGAAATTTCCTCCTCAGTCAGTTTGTTAAGCTTTTTGGTTCCAAAAATTAAAAGTTTTCTGCAACCGTTCGTAAACTAACGAATCTATTTTTGATCTGATTAATTGCAATATCCAGTGATGTATTGAATATATTTATTTCAAAAGCTTTCAAAGGATTGTCTATTCTGTAGTCCGATGCTATTTCATCAAAATAACGCTTCACAGTTCGTCTGCGTTTCTGTTTTAGTTCACATGAAATATTCCATGTAAGTGCCAATTGCTTTGCTTCAAGGAAGAATTCGGAGAAGTTTCTCCTCAAATGTTGTAATTCTTCATTGGCGTGACTCAGGAAGAAACATGCTTTATGAAGATCAACTGACTTATTTTGTACACTTTCAGAAGCTCTGCTAATGTTTTCAAGAATTTTGTTTTGTAGGGTGATCATTAGTATAAACTGAAAGGAGTCCAGATGTTTCCTAATGACGAGGGCCTGTTCTACTTCCTGTTTATTGTGACTAGACAGTATAATTTTCGTTAGGCACTTCATTACACATTGAAAGTTTTTTTTCAATGCCAAAAGGCAATCATTTCGTGATGCCCATCTTGTCGGACACAACTTTTTGATAATCTTTTTCCTTGCTAGTTCTCCTTCTAGTGTTTTGTTGAGAGCTTGCCAACGGGGTAAACTTCCGCTAAAGAAAACATACGTTTGCTGAACAATATCATAAAATTGACTAACCTCGGTAATGTTAGAGACTGAATCATTCAGCACAAGATTCAGGTTATGTGCTGCACAATGTACGTACTCAGCTGTTGGAACTATATTTTTAATTCTTTTCTGTAGTCCAGTGTACTGTCCACTCATATTAGACGCGCCATCGTAGCCTTGTCCTCGATATTTTTGAATATCAATTCCCTTTTCCTTCAAATATAACAATATCGAATTCTCAAATGTTTCACTTGTTTGATCACTGACTTCTACGAAACCCAGAGAGAGAATTTTCACCGGGATTTTTTCTGTCAGTGTTGTATATCTAATCACGATACTCAACTGATCTCTTTTGGAGATATCTTGTGTGGTGTCTAGAATTAATGAATAATACGGAGCTGAGGTTATTCTGAATAATAATGTTTTCCTAACTGAACATGCAAGTAAACTAATCATGTCATTTTGTATTTCATGATGTAAATACTTGTTTCTACTTTTCTCATTTGCTAAGTGAGCTCTAAGTAAAGAGTCATATCGAGAGAGTAGATCAACAATATTCAAAAAGTTTCCAGACTCGGGACCAATTGATTCTGTATTTTCTCTATGACCACGAAATGGTAATGAACACATTGCCAGTGTTCTCACCACATCGATAATGCGGGTAAAAATTTCTTTCCACTTCCGATGTTCCTCCGAGAGTTGATCAACGATAGTTTTATTTTTCTTCCACATACCATAAGTCATAAAAGCGTGTAAATGTGATTTGCTACATTCATGTTTTTTAATTTTCTTACTAAGCCCCTGCCAATCACGAATGCCTATACGCCAACTTCTTGATTCAGGGCATTCATTGAACAGCCAACAAGGCTCACAATAAACAGCATCTAATTTGGGAGAATAACAAAGCCAATATCTTTCGATTTTTTGGCCAGTTATAGTTGCATATGAATAATATTCAGCACTGAATGATCTTTTTGAAATTATATCCTTAGGAAAGGGACCTAAAGGACGGCATGGTTCACCGGCTAAAATTTTTTCTCTGACTTCCTTAGAAAGAGGCATAGGAAAAAATCCAATGTCATTTTGGAATTTATTTTTATACGAAATCTTAGCCACGGTAGAGTTTTCGATAACGCATCTATCAACGTCATTGTTAACGTCGGTTTCACATTCTTTTGATCTATCCTTTACCTCTTGTGTACTTCTAATTTCAATAAGGTTCACAGAGCTCGATGTAGAAGCAATACAATCAATATTTAACTCGGATGCAGGATTTTTGAAAAATGAATCAATCTTTGGAAGTTTTGTTACATTTTCGACTGTCTGATTTTTCTTTTTTCTTTTTTGCGAAATACCCAAATTAGCATCGTTTAACCGAAATTATTTCTATATTTATTTATATAGATATATATATATATATAATAATAATATATATATATATATATATATATATATATATATATATATATATAGGTATATATATATATATATATATAATATAGAAATATATAATATATATAATATACAAATATATATATAACTAAAAATAATCAGTGAAGCCCGAACTAATAACAACAACACTTCACAAGTAATTAATAACAATGAAGGCATTCAATTGCAACGTACAAAACATATTTTAAAAATAAAGAGGATTCCCGGGCCTAAGTTGCCATCATTCTATAGTGTAAGGGATGACCGCGCCTGATCGCCACCATTATATAGTGAAAAAAGTAGCCTATATACAACCCCTGATATTCGATCTGTCATCATTTTGGGAAGAGTCGACCGAAAATTGGAGAATATTATCTCAGCAAGTACTTGGTAAAAAAGAAATGAAACACTTAAGAATGCTTTGTTGTGTTATTATAAAACAGAAATTGTTTGATATGCCACTATTGATTTTTTTTGGTGGAACAGCTGACTATTGTTTATTAACAAATGAGAAGAAATTTAAATTTTTCCTTTAGTTTCACAGTTGGACTCGCGTAAGGGGCCCTCGGAACTTCGGTGGCCCTCCCGCATGCGCGGCCTGCGGGGAGCTATGAGGAGAGGCTGAAGGAGTTAGGAATTTTTTTTTATACTTCATACTCGTTTGCACAGTTTCCATCACCTTTATTAAATGCTGGACACAATCTCCTCATTTTTCTATCCATTCTCTCAACTGACTTGACCTCACTACCATATACTCTGTCTTCTTTACTCATATCAAGACCCACAAAACAATAACAAACACTAAGCCTTCAGGGTGTACCAAACTACACTGCTACTACCGAAAAAAAATAAAAATCTAAGCTAATTCAAATACAATTAACAAATAACCTAACACTTGCCTTCAATAACAGCAGGAGAAAGAATCTCAACCAGTCTGAGTCCTCAATAGAGTTTGATGTAGACCTTACCTTATTTCAATCCTCCCAATATAAGTAGACCTGCTGCATCAGAGTGTATGGGAATTACATGGAGGGTTTTCAAAAGAAGAATCTCTGGGGTGAAGTGGAGGGATTATTCTGGCCCTATAAAACAGGAAATGAAAAATAATAATAATAATTCTCAATAACCCCAAAATAAATAAGAATATTAAAATTAAATGGAAACAGAAACAAGCTAAGTGTTGTCTTATTGTCCAAATTGAATGGACATCCGTGAAACAGATTTCAACATTTACAGCTGCAATTCCAAATAGAGGTAAAACAAGGCTTTAGTCTACAGGAGGATTTGGTGGAGGACCAAGCCTTCCATTCCTTTTATCACTGTCAATGTGGTTGAAAGATATACAATGATGATATTCAAAATGGGGGATAAGGAAAAAGAGTAAATTGTACAATTTATTCGTTTTGAATAAGGAAGGGGAGAAATAGAAATTTATATCACAAATTGGGAGTTCGGTTTATATGCAGAATCTGAAATATGAATATTTGGTTCGACAGAGAAAAAGGAAAACACTTGTTCAGCAACAAAATAGAAATATACTGAACAAGGGGAGTTATTCTGTGTGGTGAAGAAATAAGATGCAACAATAATGTTTGACTTAACTGCGATTATTAACACTTTTAATTTGTTTTCTGAGCATATCAATGGTATATTAGATCCCAAGGATAGCACTGAGCTTGTAATAGGTCCCAAGGATAGAAATGCTACTTTGTAGCTCCTGAAGATAGAACTTATAAGGATAAAGTATGAAAACATATTATCCTTTCTGGAAATATGAATGGAAGATGCTATTAAATGAAACATGAATATCAATGAAATAAGATATAGAGGAAAACCTGTCTAAGGGTGTTCTATTTGGGTATCTGAGTATCTAATAATGATCTGAAAATATAGGACAATGAATAATCACCATTGCTTCATATGTATATATATTACTATTTGACATATGAACCATTATGTGATCATTTAAGAATATTAGAAGAAATGAAATTTTAACTAAAATACAACCTACTTTTCAGAATGGTATAAGTAAATCTGAATAACCTCGTAAAGGTTCCGAAGTAGCAAAATATAAACCTGTAAATTATTACTTATACTTGTCCTAAAGAAGATGAGAAATGATTATTCAGGAACATTAACAATGGTGTTAGGTCTATTTCAAAATATATAAAAAGAACAAAAAGGAAAGACATTTAATATACGAAAAATGGTCAGCAATCATGGTGAATAATTTACTACCATGATGGCCATGTACTGTATTAAAACAGATACACAAAAATAACAGCAATGAAATATGCAACCTGTTATACTGCTGTGGCCACACTGAGAATACCAACAAAAACAAGTAATGAAAACTGGTTTGTGTCACAACAAACCTTGAACCCTTTAATAATAAGCCTGAGGGGCAAATAACCATCCAACCTTCAATAGCTTATTTATACCTTTTTTAATTTTTATCCCAACAAAGACATATATATATATATATATATATATATATATATATATATATTTCTAGTATATATATATATATATTATATATATATATATATAATACTATATTATATATTAGATATATATATATATATATATATATATATATATTAATATAAATATTATATATATACTAGTTACATCATCTTATATATTATATATTATACTATATATATATATATATATATATAATATATATATAGTATTATATATATATGATATATATATATAGTATATATATATATATATATATATATAATAGTATATTATATATATTATTATATATACAGCTGGTAATATATATATATATATATATATATATAAATATATATATAATTATATATAATATAATAATATATATATATATTATATATATATATATAAATTATATTGTATATATATATATATAGTACAGCTGATATAATATATATAGTAATATATATAATATATATATATAATAAATATATATTAATTATAATATATATATATATATATATATTATATATATATTACTATAATATAATATATACTATTAAGGTATTTGTTCTATATTTGAATAAGTTCATATTTTCTGAAAAAAATTTTAAAGTTTCAAAAAAATTTCTAAGTTCAGTAAAAGTTAAAAAGTTTTGTTTTAATGAAAATGTTGTGTAAGCTTCTGGCAGTAATTCCAGAAGTTTGCCACTAAAGAATTTTCTTAAAAACTAACTTAACTTCTGAACTAAGAAATTTTTTGAATTAAAAAAATTGTTTTCAGAAAAAGTGAGATCAATTACTAGATATTTACCATATTGTATATATATAATATTATAATATATATATATATATATATATATATATTAATATATATATATATATATATATATAATATATATATATATATAATAGTTATATATATATATATATTATATATTATATATATATATATAATAGTATATATATATAATAATGGTAAACATGAAATTTTATTTGCTATTACACATAAAGAAATAAAAATTACAAAATAATACGATGTTAGTAGCTAATCCAGGAATCACTTCTACGGCTGGAAGCCGCTAAAATTAATTAGAAATATTATTTTAAATATTTAATGAATAGTGAATTATAAATATGGTTAATGTAAATATGGTGCTCAATCCTCTCTTGTTAGAAGACATTGGGAAGTTGTGGTGTTCCTTCTTTGAACAATCCTCTATGGACTAGTCGATGCTTGGACAACTAGAGTCTACTTTATCTTTAATTCTATTAGGTGGTTGTCGCGTGAAACTCGTGAGACCGGTTCAGCCGCTACACCACTTCTTGAGTTGTTGGGCTCATTTGCTGCCATGACCTGTAGTCTAATACGAAGTAAGATTTCCCAAGAGGAGGAGGTTGTGGAAGTTGTATGAAAAGGTTGACAAGAGTTTAATCGTAGATCTTACAGAATTTATTGTCCAGGGGGTTCACAAAGGAGTGATCAGTTGTATTAAAAGTAAGGGCAAAATGCAAAGATCGAGATACACTCTCGTTTTTAGCAGAGTAGGTGATAAAATGAAATAGTAAATGAAATAACAGATATCATGTAATGGTTAGAATAATAACAGAGTTTCCCTAATATTGAACATGAGTGTACTGTGGTGTTTGTGAATGAGTTTTACTCACTAAACTTTACGTAACTTAAATTGATGTATAAATTCCCAGTAAGTAGTCAAGGGAATTTCAATCTTCCAACCAAGAACCTTTCAGATGTATATGAAGTCGCAAACTGAAAATGCGTCTAGAAAAGCTCTGGAACTAAATAAGATATAAGAAAGCATTAATTCAATAATAGGGTTGTTAATTGAATGGTTTGCCACGGAGGTTGTTGAGTGTGACACAATTACTATTTAAGAACGGATTGAATAGGTATACTGGATGATTAGGTGCGTCATGGAAACCTTTAAAGAAGCCAAATTGGGGGTTATTTTTACTTACGTAATATTAGGTTAACTATGGTTGACCATAACTAATTATTAAGGTAATTGGATGGTGTGGATATCATATAGTAATATTTTGACTAACCAAATTGGTTGGGTTTTAGTTACAGTTGTTTGACAAGCCTCTAGAGTGTTTGTTGGGGTTGCATGAGCATGTTTGGTTAGTGGGTTGACTGGACAGTCATCAATAGCTTATGTGGCTTCTATTGTCTCTATTTTTTCTAATGTTCTATAATATATACATATATGTAAGTAAAAAAATAAAGCGACAAATGAAAAAGAAAATGAAAGACAACTTAGTTTAAATAAATAACAAACAAAGCATAATATCAGCGGGAAGGAAAAAACATCATGCAGCAAGCCCACTTCATCCCATGCCATACTTAACTGCAGCGGAGAAAACAAATAAATAACAATAAAATACCATAATTATAGCCCATAGTTTTACCACACTTTGCTTTGCTTTTGTTTTTCTTCTTAAGAAACGAAACTCTTTACCACATTTGGGTTGCCAGGGTAGCAAAATTTTTTTTTTTTTTTTCGTAACCCTGATTTAAGATTAAAAGGTAACAACATTAATATAAGGGTAAACTCCGAGCTGGAGGCAAAATGTTTTTGTGGTGGATGAGATTCAGAGCAAAAAAAAAATTTTTTTTTTTTTTTTTATTCGTATATATAAATGAAGTGGGTCTAAATGGAGTAGCAGAATTTAAATAATGAGGCCAGGAAAATTTTTAACTTGGACAAAAAAAATTTTGGTAACCCTGATTTATAAAGCTAAAGAAAATGTGGAATTTTTATGGCTTTCTTTTAAAAAAAAACCAATTACCTTTTTGTTTTATTTCTATCCTGGATTAATATTATATTAGTGAGGGGACGATTATGAAATTTTTGCCGATGACGATGAAGATTATAGTAAATTTTGACGAGGACGATGGCGAGACGAGTACGATTATTTTGAAAAAATAATATTAAAAATTTTTTTTTTTTCTCTCTCTCGTCTCCTCCTCTCCTCTCTCTCTTCTCTCTCTCTCTCTTTCTCTCCTCTCTCTCTCCTCTCTCTCTCTCTCTCTCTCGTCTCTCTCCTCTCTCTCTTCTCTCATATCTCTCTCTCTCTCTCGCTCTCTCTCTCTCTCTCTCTCTCTTCTCTCTCTCTCTCTCTCTCTTCTCTCTCCTCTCTCTCCCTCTCTCCTCTCTCTTCTCTCTCCTCTCTCTCTCTCTCTCTCTCCCTCCTCTCCTCTCTCATCTCCTCTCTTCTTCTCTCTCTCATTGGTATATATAATAATATATATATTAATATATATATATATAAAATAATAGTATATTTATATATATAATAATTATTAGGTATTATATTATATAATATAATATAATATAATAAAATAGTGTTAAGGGGATGTGCCTAATCATAAGCTTAAGCTTCCACTTCCCGAATTGTAATTCGCACAGAAGATATTAATATACGTATAGATTAATGGTCAAATTCTGAAGTTCGTAAAGTAGAATTATATTAAAGATAGACTAACTATTAGTGAACAGGCTATTACCTTTCTTAACTCTTCCACTTTGGTCCGTTGTCCACGAAGAAAAGTATCTAAATCGTGTCCACACGAGAGCCAACCATTTAGGGATTTCTCCTAATGGAGGGTCAACGAGTAGGACTTCGATTCTGATCGGCCAACAGTGTCCAAGAGATTGTGATATGTTCATTATATTTCCTATTTCTTGAGAATGTACCTTTTCCATTGAAATACTACTTGACAAAAACCATGAAATAAAAAAATAAAAAGAGAAACATTAATAGAAATCTAAAAATAAAAAAAGATGTAAATTGTTACTGTTTACAATAGAGCCCCGATAAATTATATTAACAGATACGAGATTACACAATTGTATCCTCGTATTGATTGGAAAATTAAGTACAATTTGATAAACCTTCAAACTGGCCACGAGAAAAGTATACGATAGTAATGGGTTTTGAATAATAAATGATCGGAAAATTAAGTGCAAGAATACTGGGTAAATATTATTCAATTAATAATTAAGTAAACAAAACTAGCCTTTCCTCAAACTTAGCTTAATGGCCGTTAAATTTTAATAAATTGTTTCTAATTCTTCAATTTACACTATTTTCCTCCACAATTTGTGAAGGGATGAAAGTAGTTACTTAGAGTAGAAAAACTGTAAAAATTTCCATAATCTTTTCCATTTTTTAAATGTAGATTTAAGCCAATATTCCTGTTCAGAGTGTCCCAAGATTTATTGGGTTTGATAAATTTATTAATCTTGTTTTGTATTATCCTTTTCGCAGGAAAGATTCTAATTAACTTCAGACAAGGGCTATTAACTAGTACTACAGAAGTGAACTGGAAGGCCTATAGACAAAGATACTATGGAGAAATGCAGGGAAAAATGTTCCAACCTATGAAAGCTACCACATGAGAGATATAGCTCTGGCCATATTGAGTACGCTATCCGACAGCATTATGAGAGAAGCTACAGGTAAATAAGCTCCCGAATATGAATGTAGCAGGTAGTAAAGCTCCCGCTATGAATAGCAGCAAGTAAAGCTCCCAGTATATGAACCCTGTTTAAGATAATAACATAACTAATACGTATTAAGCCCTTTTGTTACATATTTTAATTAAAAAGTAAATCTATTTTATTAATGAACTTTAATTATATAAATTACTAACCCTTTCCTTTTTAATGAAGAATCTTCAAGAGGGCGATTAAGTGTAATAAAGCCTAGACTGCTCACCTTCGATGGAGCAAAAACACATAGGTCTGCAATCAAGCAAGCGTATTGATATTTATAATTCGTTGGATTCAATGTAATGAATTATTCAAGTAAGCATTGAGTATCGATAAACAAGCCAACAAGCAAAGATAGAGGTAAGCGGAGAACATACCTGATTTTTAATAAGTAATGTCTTGATTTGATGATATTAATAAATCTTCTAATGAATATAGTCTTCAACGATACTACAACATTTCCCTTCACATTTATTAAAGGTTTAATAGAATAAAGAAATAAGGAAAAAATCACCTGCAATAGTTACATTAAGTTACGATAACCCATATATCATGTCATCAAATGTTCTGCATAAGAATAAATCTAGGACATTTATTGTTTGCTTAAGGGGTTACTAAAAAGCTATAATAGTTTGAAGCTAAAAAAAAATGTTTCATATTTGAGTTTGGAACTGGGAATTTCTGGGCTATGAAAAAACGTGACTCACTCCTTAAAACACTCCAAATTATATACAATGTCAGTAAACAGCCCCTCTTAAATCCCCCTTTGCTTAACTTGAGCCCTCCTTCCCAAATAAAACCTCAATCATTTACAATAACATTTTTGGAACAATTGGACTCTATAATATTGTTGAATCTCGTAACCCACACACTCGAAACGTCGAAAATAGAACCTTATATATCTGTGTATAAGGAACATATTTGAATGTTTGCGTGTTATAAGACTCGTCTATTATACTGTTCAACAGTAGTGGTAATAGTAGTAGTAGTAGTAATAGTGGCGGCTACGCAAAAAAATCTAGAGATTTACTTGACGTATGCTGAAATGGCGTAGTTATAATAAACCTGTCGTATGATCTAAATAAGTTTTTGAAATAAATTTTTAATATGAAAATATATATAGTATTTGCAATACATGTCGTACCAAATAAACGACAAGTTTATTATTTACATAATTACTGGTGATTGGAAAAAGAAATAGAACTAGAAATCATGTCATCCTCCTCATACATAATTTCGACCCTTTGCTACAAAGCTAATTTGCGCTGAACCCCAGTAAGTTTATCCCATTGTACTTTTTGCATGACATTACGAATGCTTTGCCGTTGTTCTCTTTGACCACTGTATCAAGAATAGTTACAGCATTCTCATTTAATGTTTTGGACACATATGAATAAGGAACATCGGTACTGTTATTGCTTGATGTACCAGGTGTAGAATCATAATAAGAACCTTTATTATTCGACGACACTGGGTAATAAATAAGAATATGCATAAGACTGTGGTGCCAATGAGTCGGACCAAGCCTGATTAGAGTAACCATAAGTACTTGAATAATTTGAATTATACCCCAAATTAAACCCTGAATAAGACCCATAATTATAAGTGGTTTGAGCGGGTTCCAAGACTTTGTCATATTCGGGATAATATTTTGATGTCGACGACTGAGAATTATCATAAGAATAAGGGGTTTGATAATTTCCCCGCTTAATATCTCTCAACAATCTATTTTGTCGCGTTCTATTAGTTAATGACGATTGTATTGACTTTGAACGAGATTTTTTTGAGTTGGCAAAGGGAACTCATGACTGTAGTTATCAAATAAAGCCCCTAAAAATAATTCATTGGGATGTAGCCCATCGGGAAGCAAAGGTGATTCAATCATATTTTGTACTTTACGGAAATATTGATTATGGGGCGTTGTATTTGCATTTTTACTATAATGACTAATCCCATGATGATAATTAAGTATTTCACTTCCCTTAAGTACATTTTTATTAGGCCATTGATAATGAACTGAAACTAAGGACTCACATTTATCAAAAAAATAAATGGCAAGATCCCGCATAGATTCACCTCCTCTTCTGAAGGGTTATCTGTAAGACGAACAGCAAAAGCGATTCCCCATTTTTTTATAATCCGCTCCTGATTAAATGTGTACATATCCTGTATGGGAGGGATAACTAAATAAGTTTTAGCCTTTGAGTTCGCTTTTTGCACAATATCATCGATCTGTGTCATGATGGATGGGATTTCTTCAACCTCGAAATCCGGGATCGGCTCAAAAACCGACATAGTTTTATTTTCAGAATTAATTATTTCTTTGGACTTCCAGGCCATTGTAGTGAGGGCCCATAGAATCACATAATCAACATTGGAGGACATAAATTGAGATACTCTGTCGACACAATCTGGCAACTGTCTACCAGGGGAAAAATCTACCTTAGTGTTTAAGCCGTATTTTCGGCGAATCAGAGCTTTATTATCTCGAAATAAGGCTACCTCCGAAGAGCAATGGCAATAAGCTAAATGCCATGATTAAGTTTATGTAACAAAGAATATACATAAAATGATAGTGTTCGTAATCGTGGCGTGCCTTTGAGCAATATTCTCAATCGATTTGGTCAAGTAACAGTAACGGGCCGACCCAAACACAGCAATCACCTACAAAATACTAAAAATACCTTAATAATACGAGAGCAGAGAATATTTTACATACATAGTTATAGAAAATTATAAAAGATATAATTTAAAATAAAATAATCCGTTCAAACTTTCAATAAATAGTTAAATACTAAAGAAGGAATTCCAAACATCAGAGTTTAATGTCAAACGAGAATGGTATTAATAATGCACGATATAGAGATTTCTATTTAGACTTCGCCATGAGACAGAATCAAGATTATTATGTAATTTGTGTCTCACGAATACTCCAACATATCGTGAGATTCCAGTACTCCTATTGTCTACTTCTTTTATTATGTAGCGGCTTTCAGGTATGTCAACTGACCGACTCATCTAGATTGGAAAAAATTATTGAAACGGCATTTCAGTGCTATTTTGCGCACCTTTATTGTACGACGGACAAGAGAGCATTTTTAATATTATAGTATATATAGATTATAGAATAGATAGAAAAATAAATATATAGATATATAGTAATATATAGTAAGCATATATCGATATATAATATATATAGTATAGTATATGTATATATAAGTATAGTATAGTATAGTGATAAGGGTGAAAACATTGTAATTAGTGTACAATAAAGGATTTCGATTGCCTGTAAAACTTCGGAAATCATAAGTACCGTTCAACACAATGAAGTAATTATGAGGAGATAATGATTTAAATGTAAATGATTTTAAGGTAAAATATTAAATATGTAAAATAATTTTATAAATAGTAAAATTGTTAATTAGAATGATCTACGTTGTTATATTATTAATGCGGGATCAATATTAACTCCTATCCGCAAACCGTAATCTTCAGTGTTCGTGGACATCAGATGCTTTGCTTGTGTAAACCTCTGTACAATTTCGCATCTTTGCCCGTGCCGTATAAATGCCCTTTTGCCTGCGGAGTCAGGTCAGCTGTGGACTCAAACATGCATAAATCTAACTAAATAACGTGAAAACTGAGAAACTTTGATTAGGTTAGACTACCCGTAGAAATATCGTGACCTGATTGAGGTAAATAAAATTAATCAGAGCACAAGCAAATTCGTTTATGCAGGCTTTAATTGAAGAACAAGTTTCTTTCGATTAACTGCGCGCTATAGCGCATGAGATAACTGGATAACATGTTGATATGATTGATTCGATTTGTTTATGCAGGACAGCGATACTTGAGTACGTGAAACTGTTAATTTTTATTTAGTCAATGAGTTTTGCATTACTATAAGAAAGTAAGGAGGAATAGAATAACAAGATTTCCTCTTGCATCGTAAGAAGCTAACCGGATTAACGGAACATGTTAGCGTTGGATGTGATATGTATGGTAGATGAAAGTGATTGGAATCGAGGAGAGAAGAATATAAGATGTCTCTAACAAAACATTATTTAGTCATTTTGTTGGTTGTTAGGCATTGTTCCCGTTGGTTTATATTCAATCGCAAGTATAAGTTGAGGATTATTTTAAATTGGATTTGTTTTTTTCTTTTCCCAACCTAAGATCGGAAAGTTTATTTAGAGAAATGGGGAAAAGAATATTATAACCATTAAACGAAACTTAGATAGATTACACTCGAGATCTATTAATGAGATTTAAAATGACTCAATCGACAGAAATTGCTCGCATGAGGAAACGCGAAAGTTTATGAATTCACATAAAACGAAACGGATAGAATTACTGCATATAATTAATTTAAATAATTAAATTAATATAAGATCGACAAAGTACTTCATATATGCAAGTCTTTAAACTTTACAATAGAAATAGTTATTTTAATTTTTAAGTAAGTATTACGAGATCTCTAAAGGAGGGCCTTGTCTTCTCCTACGCGTTTAGTAATATATTTGCAGTAGCGGTGACCTAACGTAGCATAGGGTAATATGTACTGCATGCACAAGGAGTGATGTAGAGCCGATACATTTTTTCCAGTTCCAATTCTCTGGCTACTAGCACTGGACAATTCTATGTTTATTCTGTGCCTTTGGCGTCACGAAGGAGAAACTCAACCCGGTTAAGATACAAGACCGTAAACTGATGACACGGCAGATTACTTTGGTGGATTCTAAATCCGATAAAATTTCGTTTAAGGAAAGGGAGGGGGAACTGCAAAAAAAAATTTGGAAGAGAACCCAATATGGCTTTCGACGATGCCGGTATTCTCGATCACTCAATAGTAGGACTGTCGGAGTTGGATGACTTTCCGCTTGTAGTCCATTGTAAGTATGTCATATCTACTAATGGGTCAGATCAGATTCCCTCCTGACACCACCTGTCCTCTTCCACACTGACGAAGTTAGAATAGAGGGTATTGAAAATGGAGTGGGAAACGACAGGGGTATACATGTCAATGATAATCCAGACGGGGTGTTGACAATTTTCACCTCCACTATCACAAATACTATCATCCTGGTCTTCGTAACCCAACGACATTTCTGGACTCCCCTAGAGAAATTTATTCCCGGAACAAATAAAGTTTATAGGGCGACGATGAGAACTGTATGCGGTTCCTCGTTTTGTTCGATAGGATTCACAACTGTGTAATAAACTCTGGAGGGACGCACGTCTTTCTTTCTTATATACTCAATGCAATCTTTCGAGATTCATACGGCTTAGAATCTGGTAACTGGAAAAGACATCCATTCGCTATAGGATTAATTGCAATTTGTAAAAATTCCCTCGAAATCTGCCTCTTCCTCTTCTATATGACTAAAACTACTGTCAAATAAGGAAGATTCCATAAGTGTATCACACTCTTCCGTCAATGTGATATCTGATTCCTGTTCCGAAATAAGATCTACAACGTCAGAAACAACATCTTCCTCTATCTCATCTATCAAATCGGACTCATCCGAGAAAAACTTCTCACTAAGATCTTTATTACGATTTAAATATTTTCTAAGATATTGAGGTATGTCAATCCACCCTCTCAATTGTGAAAAATGAACTTTTTGTAAACGGTCGGAGGGTTTATTAAATCGTCGAATCTGATAAGTTACACGATTAGGATTTACTTCTACCACGATAAAAGGACCTTCCCATTTGTTCTGCATTTTCATAGTGGTACTTGGGCCCGTTCGTATAACCTTCCGTGCTACCTTTTGGCCTTTACGATAAGGCTTAAAATTAGCACTACCTTCCTTCCAATATTGAGGAAAGGTATGTGTTGGGGAGTGCGATTTTTTCAACAAAAAATCAGAGGGAGACATATTTAATGAACTATGAGAAGTATTATTATAGATTAATACTGACGAGGGCAATTCCTCATCCCAATTGGCAGGTTGTTCGAGGACTAAACATTTGAGTATCTGAATTAAGCTACGGTTAAATCTCTCGCACACACCATTACTTGATGGGTGAAGTGGAGAAGTGCGTATATGTTTAATATTAGCCTCTTGCATTACCTGTTGAAAGACGTGGGAGGTAAACTCCGTCCCATTATCGGTAAGATACGGTTAGGCACCTTAAGAAGAAAAGGTAATATGTGATGCTTGAATTTATGAGAAACAGTGGGACTTGATTTATCGGCGATTGGGACCACTGCAGCCCACTTAGAAAAATGATCAATAAGGACTAAACAATATTTATTTCCCTTAAAAGTTTTAGGGAATTGAAGTAAATCCATGGCACACAAATCAAAAGGATCACTAGCCAGGATTTTCAACATCGGAGGTGTAATGTTCGACGAAAACGTTTTCTGCATCTGACACACCGGACAACATCTAACTACATCAGAAACAACCTGATTAACTCGAGGATGCCAGAATTGTTTATATATTAGTTGAATTAACTTATTGCGTCCAATATGTGCGCAAGACACATGAAGACTTAAGACTATATGTAGTAAAAGATCCAGGGAAACCAAATACAATAGGTCCCCCGCCTTAGTCTTATAATACAACACTCCATTTTCACAAAGAATTTGGTCTTTATACATTCGATATGGTTTGGCGACTAATTGCCAGTTAAGGTTAGGATTTGGTAGTCCAAGGCCTCTTAACATGAACTTAAGATTCCGGTCATTACTTTGATCTTGCACTACCTCCATCTCAGGTACATTTGTGTGATGTACTGTGACATTCTTGACAACAACGGCACAGGCCCGCAAAGACTTTATAGACAATTTGATACCTTCAGCAACCACGTGGATCTTTTTTCCATCTAAACGGATTAATTGCTGATGAGCCATATCAGGGGGAAGATGATTATCTCTGAGGGCACATGTACGGTGTACCCAATATTAACGTGTGTTCCTCCATATATTTATGTGGTACAATGAAGAACTCACCGGGTTGAGTTGCATATCCCGTTTGGAAATTCAAACGTAAATTAATGAAATGTGTGATCGGGATTCGTTCACTATTGCCGAATCCACTTATAGCTCTCACGCCGACCACCGCGGAGGGCAACATAACTTTATTCTCTTCCAACAAAGGTATGACTTCCGAACTAACCAAATATATGCCTGCTCCACTGTCTACGAGACAATCAAATCGGGGGGACACCTGATTATCTAGAGTGAAACAAACCATTAACGGGTCGATATCTGCCTGACAGAGATTAATGAATATGACCATCTCTTCATCTATGTTGTCAGGAAGAGTTGAGGCATAGTTCTCCAGGGGATTTGGTGTTATTGAGTCTGGAAGTAAGTCCGTCTCCACAAAAAGACTCATCTTCGTGGAGAACGAGGGTTTAACGCTGAGTCCTGTGAACTAACCGTTTTTTCAGTGATACCCAAGCACTGACCCTCATAGTGAGGCAAATTACAATTTTCACACGGGTTTAAATATGAACGTGATGAACGAATATCTTCTCTTCCATAAGTAAATCCTCCCCTGTCATCGGAGTCAGTACATGGTTGAGAAATGATCATCTTCACCACCCCCGAAATAGCTTTCCTGGTAGGCCCCCGAAAAGGGGTACTGGGTTCACACTCAATTACCTTATTCTCATTATTTCTGACGGCATACCCTGTATTTCTGGGAGGTGTCTTATAAGGACACTTTATCCCTGGATGTGGTCCTTGGCAAAACGGACAGTCTATTCGACAGGAATTCGGGGGTGACAATGATGTTGACCCATAGGAACGACATTCCGCCCTTCTATGGCCCTTTTTCTTACAATAGCTCCAAATTCCCAAGAATTTGGTAGCACTCCTTCATATCTCGTATGGTCGCTCCCTCATTTTTTTTCACAATATTCATAAACTATTCTTCTCTATCTTCCTTCAACAGGCGCGTTCATTGTGAGCCTGAGAACGGTCTAAATTTCTCGGAAAACTACGGCGTTAGTCCCGAAAATAACGGCTACCATACTGCTTTGTTGGTGGGGGACTACAATTGGAGGATTTATACTGTTGATGTTTGTTTCCTTTCCTCTGCAACACATCAGTCTAACAGGGATATACAGTATCTATCCGTATAATTGAATCAACAGTATCATTCAACGCTTCTTTCATTTATCCTATGTTTCTCAAATGGGCTTTTTTCAACATATCCAAAGATAGTCTGCGAACACTCTCTCGGATGTGCAATATTATCGCTCTCGAGCGAATCCGCGAACCCTACAATTTTTTCCCACGAAATCCTTCGACCTTTCTCCATTTCCATCATTTTTATATATTTCCTCACGCTTTTTTCAATATACGGCGGTAAACTGCACAAAAACGCAGTCCGAAGCGATTCATGTTCTCTCATATCGAGACCACGATAAGCCTTGCGCGCTAGTCTCTCCAATCGAAGAGCGTACATACGAATACTCTCGTTACGATTACGATGAGCCGCATGATAGGCTTGAATAACATATTCTTCTTTGATCTTCTCCTCGTCCTGATACCATCTGATTAAATTATCTCTGACTGAAAAATAGTTCCGGTCTTCTTTGATAATTAACCTATATAAATCCAAAAATTTTCCTTCCAATTGTCGTCCCAACAACCTCAACCATTGGTGTGGGGCGTTCGGATAATGTAACCCACAATAATATCGCACAAGATCCTGTTCTGCCTCAAACCTATATTTACCAGGATCCACAACCTTTAATCGTTGTGAATTTTTCAACAGCTGTGCCAACATAGCAATTGATTCTGTCAACATATCTAAATGTTGTTTGATTTGTTGGCCTGTATACAAAGAAGCGTCATTAGGATCATTAGACCCCATATAAGACCTTTGTGGCTGTGGTTGTAACCGATTTCCTGATAACGGCTGCACTAGATTAGGGTTTTGAACAGGATCACAATACCTGTGATCATGTTGGTTAGGCTGCAATAGGTTAGGATTTTGTCTAGGATCACCATATCTGTGATCGTATAGGTTAGGCTGTAATAAGTTAGGATTTTGGCTAGGATCACTATACCTGTGATCGTTTAGGTTAGGCTGTGATAAGTTAGGATTTTGTCTAGGATCACTATACCTGTGATCATTTAGGTTAGATGATGATAGATTAGGATTTTGGCTATGATCACCATACCTGTGATCATTTAGGTTAGGTTGTGATGGGTTAGAATATTGACGAAGATCAATATATCTATAATCATTTAGGTTAGGTGATCGTAAGTTAGGATTCACGTTAATCGAATTATAAAAGTGTTGGGACCTCAACGGTTCCGTTCCGAAATCCGACCTCAACGGTGGACTATAAGATCGCGGCGGATAATCTTTATCTCTAAATTGGGACCTCAACGGTTCCGTTCCGAAATCCGACCTCAACGGTGGACTATAAGATCGCGACGGTTCCGTTCCGAAATCCGACCTCAACGGTGGACTATAAGATTGCGGCGGATAATCTTTATTAACGAACGAGACTTTCGCGTGAGTGTTCCCTACCTTTCTTTCGCGTAATAAACCGGCGGACTTATGTACATTTTCCTTTAGCATTTCATTTTCATCCCGTTCAGGATGCCTACGAGAAAGCGGATCCAACCGAAGTGGATTGGTTCCGACGTATCCAGGTTGTGATATAGCTTCATCAACAGAAGACTTATTTAAAGATCTACCTCGGGGTAAACCTTCAGCAAAACTTTGACCTTGTGCAACCAATCGATCAGATAACCGTTGGTGGTCTTTCATTAATTTTGACATAAAATTCTCTACAGTAGCTATTGGTAAAATTTCGTCTTGATCTAATGAGTTCTCTAATTTAGGTTTACTTATGTTAGCAGTATCTGAATATAAACACGGATCGGAGCCATGCCTTCTAAGCATCGATCCTTGTTTACGCGCATATATTAACTCTTGTCTGTCTCTTTCCTCCAACATTTTCATGTTGGGGGATTTAGGTATTAGCGAATAAGCCATGCGTTTTAATTTATGCTCTATTTAAAGAATTAAAGAACTAATAAGTGGTATAGTACCGAAAAAGAATTCAAAGTATCTATGGGCGTTTGAAAGATGTCCAAACGACCGACGGAATTAAATTTGAACCAGCACTAAAACAAAAATTTAGTGTGATATCTGTGAAGATCAACTGACTGTGAAATGAATCACAATCATGCGCCGTTGGCGAGCAGGAACACGAAGTCCCTGTTCGGGCGCCAACTTTTTATTGTGTGATCTATGTTAAGGGGAGTGATGCTATACAAAGCTAAGCGTCACTTCCCCAGATGTAATTCGCACAGATATAAACGTATTAATTAATTTTGTCAAATTCTGAAGTTCGTGAAGTAAGAAATTATATTAAATAGACTAACTATTAGTGAACAGGATATTACCTTTCTTAACTCTTCCACTTTGGTCCGTCGTCCACGAAGAAAAGTATCTAAATCGTGTCCACACGAGAGCCAACCAATTAGGGATTTCTCCTAATGGAGGGTCAACGAGTGAGACTTCGATTCTGATAGACCAACAGTGTCCGAGAGATTGTGATACGTATTATTGAATTTCCTTTTTCTGACAATTACACTTTAACATTGAATTTAATACTTTGACAAAAACTAACTATGAAATGAAAGAAAATAATAGAAAGGTCTGAAAATAAGATGTAATTGTTACTGTTTTAATAGAGCCGGATAAATAATATAATATAATACATATACGAGATACACAATTAGTATCCTTGTATTAACTTGAATTAAATCCAATTGATCTTCAACTGGCCACGAGAAAGTATAACGATAGTACTGGTTCGCGAAAATGATTATCGGAAATTTTAAGGCAAAATCTGGGTAAGTGATTATTATTAATAAATATAAACTGCTTCTCAAACTTAACTTATTGATGTTAATGCTTTATATTTTTTCTAGTCCTTTAATTTACAATATAATTCTCCACAATTTTTTGAAGGCATGAACTTAGTTAATTAGTAGAACTTGTAGTTATCTATTTTCAGTATGAGGGGGGATGGTATGGGAGAGGTTGCGGTCAGGAAAGACAGCAGATGCGCCCACACTGTCCCCTGTTTGAGAGCCGTCAGTAAACACTGGAGTAAATTCATCATGAACTGCGGAATGAGATAGGAATGAAATGATGTTTTTAACAACAGCCGGATGGCAAGATTTGGAAAGAGAGGTCAAGAGGCCAAGCAAATGTGAGCGGTAAAGCCAAGTGTGTTACCCTTCGTCATAAGAGAAGGCAGCACCTTTTGCAAAGGGATGTTGGTTAAAGGGATTTTTAGATGTTATTTGAACCGTTTTCAATTGGCAGAATTGAGATTCTGAAGGTATCTCCTGCAGAATCGGTGATTGGGCAGTTTGAAAACGGAAGAAAGCTTATATATTTAACATATATTATACTATATATAGTTGGATTATTGATATGTTTGGGTTAGTATATATATATATATATATAATATATATATAAATATATATATATATTATACCTAATATATATATATAATATTATATATATATATATATTATATATTATAATATATATATATATAATATATATATATATATATATATAATATATTATATATATATATATAATTTATATATATATTATATATAATAATGATGATGATTATAATAATAATAATAAGTATAATAATTAATAATAATAATAATAATATAATAATAATAATTAATAATTAATAATAAAATAATAATAATTAATAATAATAATAATAAAATAAAATAATAAAATAATAATAACTAAAATAATAATAATGATAATTAATAATAATAATAATAATTAATAATAATAATAATAATAATAAAATTAAATTAATAAAATATATAATAATAATAATAATAATTAATAATAATAATATATTAATAATCAATAAAATAATAATAATAATAATAATAATAATAATCATATATCGATGGGTATTTTATATCTTATAGCTTATATTCAGTATATAATAATAATAATAATAATAAAATAAAATAATAAGAATAATAATAAATAAATAATAATAATAATAATAATAATAATAATATAATAATAATAATAATTAATAATAATAATAATTACGGACAATAATATTAAATTAAAAATTAGAAGAATCGGTTCCTAGAAACTAAAATAATATAATATAATAATAATAAATAATATACATAATATAATAATAATAATAATAATAATAATAATAATAATATTAATAATAATGAATAATAATAATAATAATAATAATTAATAATAATCTAATCATAATAATAAAATAATAATATAATAAAATAATAATAATAATAATAATAATAATAATAATAATAATAATAATAAAATAATAATAATAATAATAATAATAATTATAATTATAATATCAATAATAAAAATTGAATAATAATAATACCATTAATTAATATTAAATGATAAGATTTTTATTTCTTCTAAATCAATTATTTAAAATAATAATAATAATAATAATAATAATAATAATAATAATAATAATAATAATAATAATAATAATAATAATAATAATAATAATAATAATAATAATAATAATAATAATAATAATAATAATAATAATAATAATAATAATAATAATAATAAAAAGTGGTCTACCAAAAAAAAAACAATTTTTTTTCTAGAATGAGAATTTTCCAGCTGATTTATATCTAATTCGAGGGTGCTGATTCCAAATCTGATCTCATGATTTGCTCTTATCACATCCCATTTTTATGCAATTGAGTGTATAACCCCATTTTATGGATTTTTACACGAAATTAAACAAATTTTAATCACTTGATGATTGCAAGTTATGTTGCCAGTTAAGTGAACTACGTTTAGTGATAAAAGATGGTGTTGTATTTTGTCAATAGTGTGTTTAAGAATATCATTTTATGTACATTTCACAATTTATTACATTATTACATTATTCCATATTACAATCATTTAATGCGCATATCACAATTTATGTAATATTTTTCATTTGCGGGTTGTGATCTAACAGTGGCTGCAGCATCCGAAAGAAGGAGATGCCATAATAACAGAGATGTCTTCTGCTACATCTGTGGAAGCTTCATTTTGCAAGATCAAAGGTGCAAAATTAATATTCTTATCAAGAGGGTGTATCTTGCCTACTTTGAAGTAGGACTGGGAGACCAAGACAAATAATGATAATAGATAATAATAATAATAATAATAATAATAATAATAATAATAATAATAATAATAATAATAATAATAATAATAATAATAATAATAATAATAATAATAATAATAATAATAATAACATTAATTAATATTAATGATAATATTGAAAAAAGACAGGAATAATTAACAATAATAATAATATTTAAAATAAATAATAATAATAATAATAATAATAATAATAATAATAATAATAATAATAATTTTAATAATATAATAATAATAATAAATAATAAAAATAATAATAAATAACTAATAATAATAATAATAATAATAATAATAATAATAATAATAATAATAATAATAATAATAATAATAATAATAACATTAATTAATATTAATGATAATATTGAAAAAAGACAGGAATAATTATAACAATAATAATATTTAAGTAATAAAAATAATAATAAAAATAAAAATAATAATAATAACGAAAATAATAATAACGAAAATAATAATATAATAATAATAATAATAAAATAATAATAATAATAATAAAATAATAATAATAATAATTAATAATAATAATAATTAATTAATAATAAAATAATAATAAACATTAAATTAATAATTAATGATAATATTGAAAAAAGACAATAATAATGTAACAATAATAATAATATTTAATAATATTAATATAATAATAATAATTAAATAATAATAATAAAATTAATTATAATAATAATAATTAATAATAATAATAATTAATAATTTAAATAATAATTAATAATGAAATAATAATAATAATTAATAATTATTAAATTAATAAATAATAATAATAACATTATTAATATTCACTTTTAATTTATAGAAGGTCTGGTAGTTTAACACAGTTTTTATGCACAAAAAGAACACTATTTTATTAAAATTGTGACCACTATAATACCTAAACTTTTTTTATTCCTTCAATACTATTTCTAACACACTTTTTTTATTTTTATTAGGCTACAGGTTTTGTGAAATATATTAATAAGAATATAATGGGCTTTTTAATATGGACAAAAGATTAAACAGGGACTTTTTCTTTCTATTTGATTTATTTCCTTTTTTATTAATCAAGAAATTTATTGTATAAGACTTTAGCGGTTAATTATTTTATCAAGGTTGACACGGAGCACGGATTATTTATTGGCTATCCCCATTTTTGTATGTGTACCGTTACTAAATACAAAAAAAAATTCTTTTCTCTTCTGATTCTTTTTATTGTTAATTTAGTTTCTTATGCAGATTCAAATATGTTTTAGTTTTCTTCTAGCATCGACCGTTTTTGTGTTACGAAGCAGGATTATTAACCACTATCAAAATGATGGGAGATGCCATAAAATACTTTCACCTGCGTTCGTAACTACAAAAATAGGCTCGATGCTAGATAGAAAACTAAAAACACTAGTATTTGGCAATCTGCCCATAAAAAAAACTGAATAAAGGACTCAACCAATCATAAAGTTCTGGAAGAAAGAATTCTTTTTTTTTATTTTTTGTTAACTCATTAACCACCATACACAAAATGAAACGATGCCAATATATTCCTTCCTGCCCACTCGTAAAGATTTCGCCAACACAAAAAAATTAAGAATTCGGATGCTAGGAAAAACTAAAAAAACATATAATTTGGAATCTGTGCATAAAAAACTGAACTACAAGAACAATAAAAAAACCAGAACAAACAAAAAAAATCTTTTTTTGTTACATAGTGTAATAATAATAAAAATAATAATAATAAAATAATAATAATAATAATAATAATAATAGAATAATAATAATAAGTGAATGAATAATAATAGTAATAAAATAAATAGTGTAATAATAATAATAATAATAATAATAATAATAATAATAATAATAATAATAATA
>JABUQX010026849.1:50000-52617 GCA_015478945.1 Trachelipus rathkii
ATTATATGATTAACTAAAATTTGTAATAGGTATAATCGAAGAAAAGTTAAAAATAATAATACATACCACCACCCATCCAGTAATGACTCCAATTTCATAGAATATTAAATGATAAACTACCATTCCTGTTGCAAATTTCATATTCCATTTCTTTCTAGTTTCGGGTTTTAATTCTTAACGATTTAGGGCAAGACGTTCCTCGGCACTTTTTTAAAGGTCATCGGCTTCCATTTCAGGATACTTAATGCAAATTTCTAAATTTGCTCACAGTGACAAATCTTGTGGAAAGATAATAGCACAAGCTAATCTATAATATATTAAGTAATTAAGGAAATTATATAATAAAATAAGGAAAAATATATGTTAAATAAAATTAAATATTATTATTATTTAAATTTTAATAAGCAAAATAAAATATTAATTATTTATAAAAATTAATTTCATGGAACAATTTAGAATGAGTGTTGCCGAATCGGAAGGAAAAATTTCTCCTTCTGAGTTGCACGTCAAATTTTAAACGTTCAACTCACGACAAACTTAAATTGGCAAATGGTTCTCCAAATTCGTTTATTTATTGAAGACTAATATGGAAAATATATAAAAATGAAATCATAATTCATTCCTTTTAAAAAATTAATTAACTCTAATATTAATTATTTAAAAATCTAACACATTGAGAAGAGTATATGTTCCTTAAATATATATATATATATATATATATATATATATATATATATATATATATATATATATATATTATATATATATATATATTTATTTATTTATATTATATATTATATACGAAATATATATATATAATATTATATATAATATATATATATATATATATATATATATATATTATATATAAAACGTCCTCCCCCAGGAAGGTCATACGACCTGTCAGTGGGGAACCCCATCGAGAAAGGTCTAGGGTTCACGGATCCCTAACTGAACTATTTCCGCTGGCTGGCCAGGGCTTATCGCGTAATGCCGCGGAAGCTTTCCCTTAAGGTAGTACAAGGCACACACAATGTACTCATTAACACAACCTGAGTGAGAACGAAGCTAGGAACTTTATTAAGGCCATAGTAGTAGTAGAGGGATATATTCCGGAAGCACGGAGATTTGGGGAAAAAATGAGAAACCCAAAATTTTTACTCCAATTTGGAGGTCTCACTTGGGGTAAAAAATGATAACCCAATTTTTACTGCCTTGACCTTTTCTGAACTGACAATTTTTTGAGCTCGAATTTATTTACCTGCCTGACATTTTGGCCTTGTCCTTTTTTTGAGACCGGTATTTTTATACGAACACCGAGTGGGATATTCTTTTGTAGGCAAAGATTTTTGCACGAACCTCGTATTTTTGAGAAATACCTCGGATTTTTTTGATTTATACAGCGCCAAATTTTTGAGAACCCAAATTTTTGAGAACCCCTAATTTTTAGAGAACCTAATTTTTTGAGAACCTATTTTTGAGAACCCAATTTTTTTTGAGAACCAAATTTTTTGAGACCCAAATTTTTTTGAGAACCCAAATTTTTTGAGAACCCTAATTTTTGGCAAAAACCCTAAATTTTTTGGCAACCCTAATTTTTTCTGGTGCGGCACCCCTAATTTTTGGCAACCCTTCGAAGAAGGGTGCGCCAAACGGTTGCTTAGCAACCGTTGTACGTATTGCCCCCCATTTTAACGCCACCTAATTTTTTCGACCAATGGTCATTTTTTGCCCACGGTAATTTTGAGTTCTTCATTTAGAGTTAGCCCTATTTTTGATTGTCTTAACCTTTTTTGATCATTCCCCCTTTGCCTCCATAAGAACTTGGATAGATTACCATGGGTCAATTTTGACCACGGTAATTTTTGATCTTTCCATGGGTCATTTATGACCCACGGTAATTTATATTGCCCTTCCTACCTAAGGGGCTTAGCCTCATTTTTGATGTAGTCTAATAGAAACATTGCATTTGACCATATATTCGGCCTTTTGACCTTGCAGCGACAGATACCATGGCTCAGTTTTTTTCCCATCTTAACGCCAACTTTTCTCGCCCAACTTGCTCCCTCACCATGAACCCACCCGTACAAGCTATTATACATATTGGCTAACTTAGTACGCACAATGTACTGGACCTACCCTAACTTGAACACCTACACACGTTGCGCTAAGTGCGGCACAGCACGACACACACACACACATACACCACCACACACACCACACACAAACACAACACACACACACACACCACACTATACCACACCCATTCACTATGACACTTATACAACACATTCACTATGACACTTACATTTACCCATAGCATACTTCACTTATATTTACACTATTCACACGTACAAACACACTACCATCCCTTTGGTCGTTCATGAGTCAATTTTGACCCACGGTATTTTTCCATTCCTTTAGGGACTTAGCCTTTTTTGATATCTTAACCTTTTGACCATGATATTTCGCCCTACCCTTTTGTATATCTACGTTAACAATTTTGATGCCTAGATTATGATGCCCCAACTTTTGATGGCTTTGATGCGTTTCCCAATCAACCGTAAGGTATTATCATAGGGATCATGTTCTTCTACCTTAGTGTATCTCTCTCCTG
>JABUQX010026850.1:0-27500 GCA_015478945.1 Trachelipus rathkii
ATATATATATATATATATATATATATATATATATATATATATATATATATATATATATATATATATATATATATATATATACTTCTTATAACATAATATATATATGTATATATATATGTATATATATATATATATATATGTATATATATATGTATATATATATATGTATATTAATATATATATATATATATATATATATATATATATATATATATATATATATATATATATATGTGTTCCCTTTAAATGCTATTTATATATATATATATATATATATATATATATATATATATATATATATATATATGTGTGTGTGTATTAAAATTAAGCCTGCCTACCCTGAGAGACAAGTCACGGCACGTGCCTGATATATATATATATATATATATATATATATATATATATATATATATATATATATATATATATATATATATATATATATATATATATATATATATATATAGTTTAATTTTTATTTTTTTTTGTGTTTTTTTGAGAAAGCTTTTTAATAATGAAAAAGTAAAATTTACCCTATGAAAGAGAAGATAAGTTAAACAATAAGTAGAGATAATCAATACTAGTAAAGTAATAAAAGACCCTTCTGTTGAGATACTCTCTCGTAGGCGAATTGGTAGTCACAGCCTTTTCCAGCGCGTTTTTCGAACTTGCCTCTGACTCTTCGTGTCGCGAAATTTGTGATCGGAATTCAAGTCGCAGCCTTTTCCTTGAAATTTATCTCTCTTGCCGGGAGGATTTCTGGAGAGAGTATCTTGAGTGAATTTATTTCTTTTGTTAATTTTATCTGACTGAAGAGTATCTCAAAATGACGGGTTTATATAGTATTTCACTTTGACTTATGCTAAAATTTTGCTCGCGCAAATCTTAGCATAAGTACGAACATAAATTAAAATGTTTACAAAGTTATAATGGAGTGCTACATTACTTCCTGCGCTAAACACGGAGTGAGAAAGTATGTTATATTAATTATACAAGAAATAATAACTAAAATACATAAAATTAAAGTACTTTCAAATGCAAGCATATTTAATTATGTCCGAAGACATAAGTAAACATACAAACATATGAAGGCAAAAATAGTATACATGAAATTTGAAGAATATTCAAATACGAGCATAACTGGTTACATCCGAAGATCTAAACATATATACAAGTATTTGAATACATAAAAATACAATAATGTTATATATACAGAAAATAAAAGGTGCATTTAAACACAAGCATATTTGGTTATATCCGTTAGATATAAACAAACATACAAACATTTAAATGCATAAAAGTACAAAAATGTTAATACATAATAATTATTGATATGAAACAATTAAATTATTCACAAGTTAAATAGGCCACATTGATCGAACCATTAAATCCAAGGAAAGGTCCAGTATAAGACGTTTCTAACGTATCCATGATTTGACCAATGCGCACGTAGTTTTCAAAGTTGTAGTTACGAGAAACATTGCTTGACATATGTAGAGACGAAGTTGCTTGAAGTTTAGGTCCTTTATTTGAAAAATTTCTTCATACATAAAAGGGAGAGGTCACAGAACCATTTAGAATTCGAAAAGGAATCAAAGTTCGTAGTGGAATTCAAAAATGAATTTCTGCCCATAATCCAAACTTAAAATGATGAAAGAAATCCATACCATAAAGGAAGTTACATATGTAGAGGCGAAATTGCTTGAAATTTAGGTCCTTTATTTGAAAAATTTCTTCATACATAAAAGGGAGCGGTCACAGAACCATTTAGAATTCGAAAAGGAATCAAGTTCGTAGTGGAATTCAAAAATGAGTTTCTGCCCATAATCCAAACTTGAATGATGAAAGAAATCCATACCGAAAAGGAAGTTTGCTATGTCTAACGATGAATCCTCGAACTGTGATATTTGTGAAAAGATGAAGACCATAATCCAAAAATAAAATGAAAATTTTAATTCGTTTGCTTGAGTCATTTTCTCCGAGTGTTCTGATTGGGATTTTGTTATTGTAGTTTTTTCTTTTTCTTCATTTTGTTTGTTTTTCAGAAGGCGTTGATTGAAGTTCTGGGTGGGTGTTCTTTCTCCGGGTTCACCAATTATATAGGGTCGTACTTGCTAAATTGGTGGCTTCTTTAAGAGCAAGCACCCTATATAAGAGGATGGTAATTTAAAAATCCATATTTCGAATGAGGTATTTATTAAACATAAGTAGAGATAATCAATACTAGTAAAGTAATAAAAGACCCTTCTGTTGAGATACTCTCTCGTAGGCGAATTGGTAGTCACAGCCTTTTCCAGCGCGTTTTTCGAACTTGCCTCTGACTCTTCGTGTCGCGAAATTTGTGATCGGAATTCAAGTCGCAGCCTTTTCCTTGAAATTTATTTCTCTTGCCGGGAGGATTTCTTTAGAGAGTATCTTGAGTGAATTTATTTCTTTTGTTAATTTTATCTGACTGAAGAGTATCTCAAAATGACGGGTTTATATAGTATTTCACTTTGACTTATGCTAAAATTTTGCTCGCGCAAATCTTAGCATAAGTACGAACATAAATTAAAATGTTTACAAAGTTATAATGGAGTGCTACATATATATATATATATATATATATATATATATATATATATATATATATATATATATATATATATATATATATATATATATATATATATATATATATATATATATATATGGCTCAAAATTTGGAGGGACAGTGCTAAGCAGGGTTGGGGATTTTTTGAATTTTTTAGAAAAAAATCAATTTTTGATTTTTTTGATTTTATTGATTTTTTTGATTTTTTTGATTTTTTTTTTGATTTTTTCAGATTCATGACGTCACGCGAAATATATATATATATATATATATATATATATATATATATATATATATATATATATATATATATATATATATATATATATATATATATATAATATAATAAAAAATATAAATATATATATATATATATATAATATAATATAAGATATATATATATATATATATATATATATATATATATATATATATATATATATATATATATATATATATATATATATATATATATATATATTTATCTTCATCTCCCAGAAAAAGTGTATCACCCTGCCAGCAGAACGAGCTTCTGACATCAGCTCGACTTAAAATTAAGAATTAAGAATAATTTTTAATAATAATTAATGCAATTAATGAATAGTAATTATAATTAAGAAGCCACATGGGCCTGCCTAGACTGTCCCAGTCAACCAACAATAATTAATAATTAAGAATAATAATTAAAAAGCCGCATTGGCCCCTCTAGAATGTCCCAGTCAATCCAATATAATTAATAAATAAGAATAATAATTCAGAAGCCGCATGGGCCTATCTAGACTGTCCCAGTCAACCCATAATAATTAATAATTATTAATGTAATTAATGAATAGTATTTATAATCACGAAGCCACATGGGCCTACCTAGACTGTCCCAGTCAACCAACAATAATTAATAATTAAGAATAATAATTAAAAAGTCGCATTGGCCCCTCTAGAATGTCCCAGTCAATCCATAATAATTAATAAATAAGAATAATAACTCAGAAGCCGCATGGGCCTATCTAGACTGTCTCAGTCAACCCATAATAATTAATAATTAAGAATAATTTATTCTTAATTATTAATTGTTATGGGTTGACTAGGACATCTAGACAGGCATGCGGCTTCTAATTATTCTTATTTATTAATTTTGTTGGTTGATAGGACGATCTAGGTAGGCACATGACTGTAATTATAAATACTATTCAATAATTACATTAAGTATTGTGCAAAATTATTCTTAATTCTTAGGTACATGGGTTTTATGGGACATTCTAGGTGGGCCAATGCGGCTTCTCAATTATTAATTTTATTGGTCGACAGGGACAGTCTAAAAAGGACCATGTGGCTTCTTAAGTATTATTCTTATTTATAATGAGTTGACTGGGACATTCTAGAGGGATCAATGTGGCTTATTATTTTTAATTATTAAATATTTTGACTGGGACAGTCTAGATAGGCCCATGCGGCTTCTTAAGTATTATTCTTATTTATTATTTATTATGGGTTGACTGGGACATTCTAGAAGGGCCAATGCGGCTTCTTAATTATTAATTTTAGTTGGTTGACTGGGACAGTCTAAAAAGGACCATGCGGCTTCTTAAGTATTCTTATTTATTATGAGTTGACTGGGACATTCTAGAGGGTCAATGCGGCTTCTTAATTATTATTTTTAATTATTAATTATTATTGGTTAATTGGGACAGTCTAGATAGGCCCATACGACTTCTTAAGTATTATTCTTATGTATTATTTATTATGGGTTGACTGGGACATTCTAGAGGGGCCAATACGGCTTCTTAATTATTAATTTTTATTGGTTGACTGGGACAGTCTAAATAGGACCATGCGGCTTCTTCAGTATTATTAATTATTATTGGTTGACTGGGACATTCTAGAAGGGTTAATGCAGCTTCTTAATTATCATTCTGAATAATAATCTTAACCTCTCTAGAATGTCCAAGTCAACCATAATAAACAAATTAATATAGAAAGCTCGCATGGTCTTATTTAAACAATGCAGTCATCCAATAAAAATTAATAATTAAACACATTATTTCACTCTATAACACCATAATAAATAATAAACGCAGAAACCTGCTTCTTTGGAAGTCAACCAATAATAATATATACTACTATAATTAATAATTAAAAATAATAATGAAACAGTGACGTCTCTAAATATTTAACTCATAATAAATAAAATAATATAAACCCAGACTGTCCCCAGTATCAACAATAAAACCAATATTTAAAAATACATTATTATATCCCCAGTCAACTCATAATAAATATCAAATAATAAATAAGAATAATAGCCTACTTAAGAAACTGACCCAGTCAACCAAGAATAATTAATAATTAAAAATAATAATTAAGAAGCCGCATTGACCCCTCTAGAATGTCCCAGTCAACTCATAATAAATAAGAATAATACTTAAGAAGCTGCATGGTTCTTTTTAAACTGTCCCAGTCAACCAATAAGAATTAATAATTAAAAAGCCTAATAAATAATAAATAAGAATAATACTTAGGAAGCCGCATGGGCCTATCTAGACAACTTCACGCCTTTTCTTATCCTCAAAGCCAAAAATCTACCTCCTCGTTGCTTTACGTTGCGCCCTCTCCAGCATATCTATGTCTTTTCTAATAGGTGCTAAGAATTGTAGACTAATATTCAATACTGGCCTAACATATCTATTATACGACATTATATAAAAACAATATATATATATATATAATAATTCATCTGGCATTAATTTTCAATTTTTAACCCTAGGCCCTAGCTATGGGTTCAAAATCTTACAATGGAAACGATGAAACAGCAACACTAAAGAATGTTACAGACTTACGGGTTACAATGCCAATAGTTTGTTGAAAAATTGAAAATATATATTAAAAACTTCATAATATATATAGTTTTATTTTAATTTTCTATTTCTATTGAAGTTAAATCACTTAAATATACAAAAAAAAAAAAAAAAAAAAATAAAAAAATCAAAAAAATCAATAAAATCAAAAAATCATGATTTCTTTATAAAAAAATCAAGTAAAAAAATCAGTTGATTTTCTTAATTTGATTTTTTTCGTGCCATCCCTGGTGCTAAGTAATACATTTTATTCAGAGTTGAACACCTTCAACTGATTCCTCTCTATTCATGATTTATTTAAATTTGAAAGAATAGAAATTTGAGAGAAAGTAAGTCGATGAGAGAAGATGTTCAAAATAGCCTTCGACAATGTGGGCAAAAGTATGGAAATGGGTTAGGTCTGCAAGCATTTACTTAAATAAAGTGATGAATAAAACGGAGAGGGATGGATATAATCTATAAAGTGAAAGTGTGGGAGATGGTAGCAACAATAGTGAAAAATTGGTGGAAGGTGTGCTCGAAAAAGTAAATTATTTTCTAAGCTAACGTAAGCGAAAATTAAGTTTTCGACGTCTCAATCTGAGAGAGAGAGAGAGAGAGAGAGAGAGAGAGAGAGAGAGAGAGAGAGAGAGAGAGAGAGAGAGAGAGAGAGAGAGAGAGAGAGAGAGAGAGAGAGAGAGAGAGAGAGAGAGAGAGAGAGAGAGAGAGAGGATCGATAAAGATTCACTAGTTTATTATGTACATTATAAAAATAGCATATTTTGTATTTATACTACCTTGGAAGATTGGTATGGTAGGATCATTAAGTATTTAGGATGCGATAGGGCAGGGGTCGGCAACCTTTTGAGTCGGAAGAGTCAAAAATTACAATTTACAAAATTTCAAAGTTTTTAAAGAGCCACAAAATTTTTTCTTGCCAACAATAAATAGTACTCGCATAAATAAAGTTTTTTGATAAAAAAAAACTAATCTATTTATTCATAAGAAAAAATATCTATTTATTCATAAGAAAAAATATCTATTTATTCATATATAAGTAGTGTTTTTCACAACAAATTAGATAATATATATATAGCATTATTAGATAATTACTTATTATTTAAGTAAAAAATTAAAACAATTAAACATTTACTTACAACACTAACTTGTACTTCAATAACAAACAATTGAGCAAACAAATTCAATGGGAGCGATGGCTTTGCATGGTTATTCAAGTAGAAAATTTAAACTTTACTAAACAATGTAACTTGTACTTAAAATAAAAGAACAATAACATACATTTGAGCAAACAAATTCAATGCGAGCGTTGGCTTTGCATGGTTTTAGAAAGTTTGGATAAAATGGATAAATTTGGCTCATAACTTGTTGTTTTAAGTTTAAAACACCACTCTAAATTTTCATTTGTTAGTTGGCTTCTTACTTTACTTTTAATTATATTCATGAAAGAGAACGATTGCTCGCACGAATATGTCGATCCGAAGATAGTCAGCACTCCAAATGCCAACTTCTTCACCTCACTGTAGCAATCTGGAAGACTATTCCATGCGTCGAATATAATTGCCTCAACTCTCGGCTTTTCTTTTAAAGCTATCCACTTTTGTTGCGTTACGTACATACATTTCTGGACCTCCAACTCTTCCAACTTGCTTTTCAACTCTGTAAATTTTCCACTCCACAAAGCTTTACTTTTTAAATCGATCAATTGCATTTCTAGAGATCCAGTATCAATTCCAAATGACTCAATGTGGATTTCGTTACTATTTGTGTTGAGAGGATTTACTATGAATGCTAGAATGGTTTTGTTGGTTTTGAATTGCTCAAATCTGTCAGCAAATTCATCTTTAATTTTTTTTATAACTGTGCTGAAGTAATTCGTGTCAACAGTTGCACTGGTTTTATCGCGATATTGCTATAGAAATTGAAAATGAAGTAATTTACCGCTCTGAATATCTTCTGCAAAAAGAATTAATTTTTCTTCAAAACAAACCAATTCTTCTACCAAAACATAGGCTGGGTTTCCCTTTCCTTGCAGTTTTAGATTCAGCCCATTTAATTTCGCCGTGATATCCACCATAAAGTAAAATATTTGCAACCATTTGTCGTTCTCTAATTCAGGGTGATTAATGCCTTTTTCATTTAGGAATGTATTTATTTCATTCAAGCACAAAGCAAAACGTTTCAACCTCTTACCTTTGGAAAGCCATCGCACTTTATTGTGAAGAAGGAGGTCGGAATATTGAGTCTCCATTTCGTTTAAGAATTCTTTAAACTGACGATGGTAGAGTGCTTTTGACAAGATGCTGTTAACAATCTTGATTACCAAATTCATGACCTCAACTATTTCGGCCGGAATGTTTGGGCACAAAGCGCTTCTTGGTGTATTATGCAGTGAAACGTAAGAATTTCGTGGTTTATTTTGCTCTGAAGAATCGTTGTTGCCCCTTATTTTTTCCTGTCATACTTCTGGCTCCATCAGTTGCTATTGAAACGATTTTATTTAAATCGATCTTACTGTCTTCAAGGCATTTTTGCGCGGCATTCGCTATATCTTCCCCTCTAGTTTGTCCCGAGAGCGGTAGCAATCCTAGAAGTTCTTCTTTTGGACCTTGGGAAGACATATACCTGACAAAAAGGGCAACTTGTGCCGTGTCTTTTATGTCGCAAGACTCATCTATAGCAAGTGATAAGGCAGAAGAAAGTTGAATATCTTCCACTGCAAATATGTTACATTTGAAGACATTTTAGCTATTCTATCTTGTACTGTTTTAGCGGATAGTGACAAATCTTTGATTTTTTCAAGATTTCTGGTTTGTTTTTGAAATCACAAAACAGTTCTTCAGATGCACGTATGAAGCAAGCTTTGACATACTCACCATCTGTGAATGGTTTGCCTTTTTTTGCAATTTCTAGTGATACCGCGAAGCTTGCCAGATTAACATTACTTGTAGATTGCGTCCAGTTACTTAACATGGAACTTGATTGCTGTTTTTGTTTTTGGAGCTCGTCGACAGCTTTTTTTCGTTCTTCGCCGGCTGGATATTTACTAGCAAACTGAGTATGTTTTTAGTGAAGTGTCTCTCTAAATTTGATTTCTTATTGTGTGCGAGTTTTTCGTGGCAAATGAGACAAGTCGGAAGGCCATCTGAGTTGCATATGAAAGCGAACGACTCCGTCCAATCCCGATTGAATTCTCGATGCTCTTCTTCAGTTCTTCTCTTTTTTTTTTTTTTTTGGTAGATGCCATGCTTGCGGTGAAGCTGTAATAAAGAATTTTTAAAATTATTATTTAGGTATCCAAAACAGCAGATGACAAGTTTTGCAATTATTTACTAAGACATTTACTAAGACAATTATTTACTATGGCATAGTAACTATGTCAACGTATACCTAAGTAAATAGAGATAGAATCGGTGCCTAATCCTCGTTAATCGATTCAGAACGATCGTTTTTTAAATTTTTTTATTATAAAATAAATAATACTTGCGCATGGAACTAAAGAGCCGCAGCTTCACATCCAAAGAGCCGCATGTGGCTCGCGAGCCGCAGGTTGCCGACCCCTGCGATAGGGAATAGAATGAACCAACTAGAATTGTATATATATAAAGATGATTGGTACTCTCAAATTAATGCAATAAGGTACCATCGTGCTCTGTTTTTAAAGAAGTATTTGTGTATTTAAAAAAAAAAGGTATGAAATGATGGATGCGAATGTGATGTGGGTATGAGTGAGGTGTATAAAAGATCAATTTTGGCTAAGGCAAAGAAAATAACGGAGGGAGTATTTAGACAAAAAGCGGATAAATATCAAAAGTAGCGAAGCTAGAATTGACAGATTACTTAAAGAGAATATGCTTGCTATATTCCGTAATCCTATATTGATCTTTTGAAATATTTTTTTCATTGTGCTTTCTAATATTTATAAATTTTTACATATATATATTTTTTTATCATGATACTTTCACGTCCATTTCAATTCACTCTTTACTCTTCCATAACTTACTATAGATACCAACTTTGAGATTCTAGGTTCCTTATAAATACCCCTCTACTTATTAAATAAACCCTGTTCTTTACAGGTCGCCCTTCCTTTCCTCCTCTTTTCTTTCACATTTTCACAATCCAATTACATCATTTGCAAATATAAACCCATATTTATCCATTAATGTGAAACACTTTTAAACTTCTTAGTATATATATATATATATATATATATATATATATATATATATATATATATATATATATATATATATATATATATATATATATATATATATATATTTTATATATATATATATATATATATATATATATATATATTTATATATATATATATATATATATATATTTATAATACACTATTTTATATATATATATATATATATATATATATATATATATATATATATATATATATATATATATATATATATATCTCATCATCATCATCATCATCATCATCATCATCATCATCATCATCATTCAATTTTTCTTTCAAACCGAAATGCCAACTACGTTTTGGCCGAAGGCGAAGGCCATTTTTAAGGAAAACTTTAGGAGTCAAAAGATAGAACAGGATTCAAAGAAGAGAATGTGATAGGAGGAACTCTGAAGAAGAAATAATACAATACTATAAGTAGATAAGTAGAAGGGTTGTAATATAAACAAAATATCTAGTATGCGGAAAGGGAACTGTATCATCTGTTTAAATTTGTTATGAATAGAGAATATGTGTTCTATGCGACCATATGTATCTCGAGAACTAGAAAAAAACCATTGACGATGGTGAACATTGAAATCAGCAAGAATGATGATGACCTTAGAGAAAGGAGAAGACGAGAGAGAGAGAGAGAGTAGGTTCTCTTTTGGAGCTTAGACATTCAAGTCACTTGAGTTAGTGAGTAGGGTAATCACTTGAGTTAGGAATAAATAAGGTGAACAGATGTGCTTGATCGTAGATTGGCAAGAGAGCCTAAGCCACTAGGTAGATAATTCGGAATACTCCATATTAGGAAGATGAGAAGAAAAAGCGTGGTTGCGCACTTGAACAATACTCCATTTAAATAAAAACTGATTATATAGGCAACAATCGCATGAATGGAGTTCTATAGGAAGTGAATATGAGGTTGTACAAGGTAGAAATTAAAAAGTTAGAGAATGTTGCAGAAATTATTGAAGAATCGACAGAGAAAGCAAACTCCATCACCATAGTCTGCTAACTCCTTCTCAAGCGATAATTGGGAAAGTGGATGAAGAACATTCTTCAGATGTCATCCATTCAAGTACACAAGTATCTCTTAAGCAATATGATTGGCGGTCATTTTCAAATTTGATAAACTAATATGTGTATGTGTAAGTGTGTAAGGTGCAATACGTGTTGCATTTGAAAATGAGTGGAAGTGCTTACTAGACATACCTGCCAGCAATTCCAGTGCACGACCAAATATACATGAATATCCCCTCCGAACAAACCATTCGGCACTTGAGATCGCAGAAATTATAGGCTACCGTAACACTATCCTATATATATTAATATTATATATAATATTTACTTATATATATTAATATATATATATATATCTTATATATATATATATATATATTTATTATTTTATATATATATATATATATATTATATATATATATATATATATATATATGAGGAACATCACATCTCTATTTGCTACGTTTCGAGAGACACAACTCTCATCTTCATGTAGATACATGTAGATATGTAGATACAGTATAATACACTTTTAAGAGTATTTTACAATTTCATATATAATAAATTGGGAAAAGTATACAGAAAGGTACAATTTACGATTATAGTAAAGAAAAGTATTGCCGGATTATAATTCGTATAATATATAAAGAATAAAATTCATAACTATCGCAAGGACACCACACACACACAGGACGAATGAGTTTTTGAAACAATAAAATAATTGAAAACATCTTGGAATTATTTTTTGAGACCGGTGATACTAAGTGTTTTACTAATATGAT
The DNA here is from genome assembly GCA_015478945.1 of Trachelipus rathkii. Classification (NCBI taxonomy): domain Eukaryota; kingdom Metazoa; phylum Arthropoda; class Malacostraca; order Isopoda; family Trachelipodidae; genus Trachelipus; species Trachelipus rathkii. The sequence continues at coordinate 11,452 of JABUQX010026850.1, forward strand.
CAGGTCAGGTGGCTGGTTGGTTTGGGTTATTATAGGAAAGTTTGCAGAATTTATGGGATGGTTGTGACTATGGCAATATTCTCTAATGATTGAGTGAGATGGACTGTTCGGAAAATTACCCGTTCGAGAAGCTACACTCTTGTTCTCACTTCTCAGCCACTCTTAAGGTGAATTGGCGAGTAGTACAGCTAATATATATATATATATATATATATATATATATATATATATTACATGATTTTGGCTGTGGATCTGGCTATTAATTTTATTTAAGGCGGTTACTGGTACTTTATCAGGCCTATACTAGTATTACATTTATTTAGCTTTTGGTTATTATAGCAAATGTGTCTATTAATATTGACACTAATACTTTCATTTTATTTTTAAGGAACAAAAGAAAAAAAACAAATGAAGAATTTTCCAAATAATGATTTTGCATACCCTCTTCACTTCAAATAAAAAAAAATCATTATAGTGATGTCTTTAAATGAACTCGGGATGAAGGAAAATTTGAAAATAATAAGTGGAGTAGCTTTTAAAGTAAAATCTCTCTTATGATCTTTCATAATATCGACGAATCTCTTCTGAAACTAACATATTTTTTCAGTTAGCATATAAATAACTCAAGTAATTGATCAAATCAATGACAGTATACATAATTATATACACAAATAAATAAGCACAATCCTTCTACAATATTTGCTTGTATTTTTACATGCCCCATGCGTTATTGTGAATAGAGAATGCAGTTGTAAATAGAGTTTACTACCTGAAAGATAGTCATAAATGTTATTAGAGCTATAATCTTATTTACCAAATTTTCTTTTGTTTTAATCGTCAAAGCTTTTTACTGGATATTAAATTTTACGGCAAACGTTGGCAACAGCTTTTATATTGAAATAACGCCTATAAACACTCAGAGTGAAGCACACAATATATATATATATATATATAGTATATATATATATATAAATATATATATCATATATATATATTAATATATATTCATATTCCTTATATATATAAGTATTATTATACTATATTATATAATATATATATATTATTATATTCTATATATATTTACTATATATATAATATAATTACATATATATATAATATATTTTATTATCATTTATTATTTGGGTATTCTGTATAGGTAATTATACGTGCCTTTATTAGGGTGGTGGGTGATCAATAGGTAATTAGTGAGTATAGGGTAGGTAGTAGGTGACATTTTATACTATATTATGTGTAGGCGGGGTGATGGCTAGGCACTATACCTACCTATGCTCTATCACTATCCTATACAAAAAAATAAATAACCAGAGTATAGGGGGGTTATTCGGTGCTTAGGCAGTGGGATATTCTATCCCTCTACCCTATATATATACTATATATGTCAAAAACGAGTACTGTGCAGTACACACACACACAACACCACACATATATATATATAGGTTCGTTTTCTACTACGGCAGTAGCGGTACCGTACTACTACTATATATATTATATATAATATATATATATATACTATATACTATATACGCCTTTGCCTACTATTCGTGAGTGCCGGTATACTACTATAACTTTTATAGAGGGTATTATTCTATATTACGTTACAATAACGCACCCTTTCACTGACGGTATATTACTTATTTTCTTTTCCAATGGTGGAGAAGGGTCAGAAAGCGGTGAAATCACAACATCCACCAGAGTTGGAGCAAATTCAAACTAAGATCAAATATAGGCGGTCTACCCTGTCCTCTCTCTCCCTATTCTCACATAGACCGATATATGGAGTTTGAACATGATAAATCAAAGTAAATTTGAAAAATTGAATAGAGAAAACTCGTATAGCTCCAGGCTTCTTTTATGTCATTTTTATCTCAGTTAGATTCTCTTACATTGTATATGTCTTCTTTGTAGTTCACTCACTCGTAGAGGTTACCTACAGGGTTAAAGAGCTGAAACGAGAGTGGAAGAGACTGTGAGGAAAGATGCGTCGAACGATATCACTACAGGAAAGATGCGTCGAACGAAATCACTTCAAGAAAGTATTCAGGCGACTGAAGCTTTCAGAAGTGCAATGTCCATTGTAATTAGCGATGGTGTAATAAGAGTTACGCAATAATTCAATGATGAGAATGTGATTAGAGAGAGAGTCAGTGGAAAGATGATTGCTGATATTAAATAAAAAGCTTTAGACCCCATCATTTCAAGAAAAGATGTGTGACGTAAACTCCATGTAAGAGCATACTTTATTACTATAAAGAGAAAGCAACTATTATTTCACGAAGAAATTTCGAATTCATGTCAAATTAGACTACAACTTGGAAACCTATTTAGTAAACCTGCCGAAATCAACTATCAACGTGAAAACAAAATAGGGCTACAGAAAGACTCCCATTTAATATTACCCAGGAATATTACTGGATTAGACTAACGAATATATAGGCATATATTGTACATAAATTAGCTTATTATCTAAGGTAAAAATCCCTTTGGTTTTAAAAGAGGTTTCTGGAAGTAATGAAACCATTTGTTCGTTAATTAACAGTCCAATATCATAAACCGCTATGTCATAAAGCCACACAAATTCAGTACTTACCTTCAGACTGATAGTGTAATGTTGCGCATGCACGAAGCAACTGAAGAAGCTACCTAATGAGCGAAAATTTAAGTGGAATCAGGTGGAAAAGTTTTTGTGTGCCAACAAATAAGTTTGTAAAAGCTAATTAATATAAAGGGAAACATTTTCATTGTTTCTCTTAGATTTATTGACTCCAGTAAATGAAACACTTTGTACTGAAGTGTAGTGCAACACTTTTAAATGATCTTACCTCAACCAGATTAGTCTTGTAAATGGATTTATGGAGAAATGGAAATAAATAAATGGTGCTATCAATTGGAATTTAATGGATAGTACTCCTGAAAGATTTCATACAGTTATTGAGGTAAAGCATCATTAAATATTATAATACTCAATGAAAAAGAAATATATATATATATATATATATATATATATTATATATATATATATATATATATATATATATATATGTATACAGTTATGTATTTTATTTAAAAAAAAAATAAATATAATAATTAAGATATAATATTAATGTATTTATTTGTATGATCTGTTTACTAAATCTAGGCTATACGCCTAGGATCTGGTATATATACTACATCTTCTATACACATATATATATAGTAAGTATCCTTTCATTTATCGCAATAAAACTTATTTTCCAAAATATTAGAAAATTCTGGAATGTTCATTTAATCAAATAAATAATAATAACAATAAAAAAGCCTTTATTCATAATGTTTATTATCTCTCATTGAGTCACGAGATCCTCATTTGAAATATATTACGACGTTTATAATTAAATTCTTGGTAATTTTTAAAGTTTGAACACCATGTTAATGACTTGACTTCCCCTTCTCCCCCTTCCTCTCCCTAGTAACAAACGCACAAACACTCTATAATTCTTCTTATTGACGGCTCCTCTTCACTAACCGCACAAACTCAAATTCTTCTTATTGAAGGCATTAAGATTTACGACTTTATTTAATTTACTCATTAATCGATTTATGTAATATATAAAAATATTTAGCTTAATGGAATTATAACCTATGTTAAAGAAATAAATACAAACAAACCCACATTAATTTATTATCCAAATAATGTACAAAAAATAAATAAATAGCAATTCTTATTAATGTTGGGCAATTATCGTAATTGATACATTATTTTAATTTTTTGGGGGGAGCCGGGGTTTATTGAAATTTAAATTTGGTGCGTACAGCAATGTTTCTCCTCTTTTTGGTTGCTAAAGGAGACAAACCAACGGGAAATATGTAGGATATAGAATGATGGAGGACACCTCTTCATAATCAAGATGTTTAACAAGATTACTTCTGATTCTAAAATGCTTGTAGATAAATCTCACTCAATTAAGGGATTTGCTATTGCAACACAGTTAAATTTGCAATCGATAGTTATCTGCCCTAGATATTCTTTATTTTGCAAATTTTTTATTCTTATGTTGGTGTCGTGGATAAACCTAAATTACATAATACGCATTGCAATGCTGAACGCTTTTTTATATAGGCCATTTATTAACCCATTATAACAGGATTTATAACTTTTCAACTTTTATTTTTCCAGCGAAATAATCTCGAAAAATACAAATTCGATTATTTCAAAATTTTCCCTGATTTCTGATTCGAACAAATCAAAACGTTGCAGCAAATAAGTCAACTAAATAAACGAGAGAAGATAATTATAAATATACAGACATTTGAATATTTCAAGATTTAAAATATAAATGTGAGTTCTTATAAAAAATTATCTTCTCCCAAAGTTTTAGTTATTTTTAGATTTCATATTAAAATGATTGATTATATATATATATATATATATATATATAATATATATTAAGTATATGATAATTATATATTATATATATATTTATTATATATATTATATATATATTATATATATATAATATATTATTATTTCCATATATAATATATATAAATATTATTTCGTATATTATATATATATATTATCTATCCTATATATCTTAATATATTATTTTTTAAATTTGGAAAAGGATATGCTATAATAATATAATATATTAGGTATTATAAGAATAAGTTATATTATATATTTTATTTTATAGGATTATTATTATACTATACTATAACTTCTTTCATTTCATAGATTTAGCTGGCATTTGTTATATATTAATAAGGTTATTTCCTAATGAAAATCGGTTACTCTGGTTTGGAGAAATAAAGGATATATATTTTATATATATATATATATATATTAAATATTTTCCTATAGTTCACTCTTAGTATATATGCGAGTATATAGGCTTATTTTTATAGGTTCTATATACTATATACTATCTTACTATTACTTTGTGAGTGAGTATAATTATATCTAGTTTGCGAGTAACAATGAGCTATATTTCTAGTTAGGCGGTATTTCAGGGATATTCTTAGGTAGTTGTGCGTGCTTTCTAATTATTTTTAAGTAACAATTTTTATATCCATTACATAAAATTATATCAAAATTTTTTTTTTCTAGCTCTCGGCCGGCTGACCCGACCGTCGGGGTCTTCGCCTTCCGAGGACTAACAACACTGTTCGAGGTGGTATATAAGATAGCACGTATACCATAAGAAATACTTCACATCTACAAGAGCGTAAGAGGATGATATGATAACCAAAAAATGAGCTATGTGTATGCTCTCTGCCTGCCCTAATCCCTACTGTTTAACTTGCTCCTACTTATTATTAGGACGTTAGCTGAGATATCTAAATATATAATACTAATATTTGCAATGATTATTAAGGCAGGCGAGCCTGTCGTGCGTCGTACTCGCCGTGCGTCATGTTGCCCCGAGTGGGCGCTAGGGGATTTTCTTTTTTAATTTTCTTTGGATACCGTGTTTCACTTGCAATTTCTGCTACATTAATCCTTCATTATATATATATATTCATATATATATATATATATATTATATATATATATATATATATATATATATATATATATCATATTATATAAATATATATATATATATATATATATATAGTAGGTTAATTAGGTTATACGTATATCTTTAATATACTTGTGATTTTTAAGTTATAGGTCATGGCTATAATATACTCTAATATTTTATATCATATATGTTATATATATATCCTAAATATTAAACTGGCTTATCAATATATTATATCTTATTCTATTAATATTTAATATTTATTATATATATCTATTATATATACTATATATATATTATATATATATATAATATATATATTATATATATATCTTATTCATTATATATCTTATATTTATATTAATATATCTATTTATATTATATATATATACTAATATATATACTAATATATTAATATTCATATTTTATATCTAATATATATATATAATATAATCTATATATTATAGTTCATATATATATCTATATCTAATATATATATTACTCTATATATATAATATTATATATATATAAATATATTAATAATATATATGTATATATATAAATATATATATATATATATACATATAATATATATATATATGAGAGAGAGAGAGAGCGAGAGGAGGAGAGAGAGAAGAGAAGAAGAGCGAATGAGAGCAGAGAGAGAAAATGACGCGATGACACAAGCCAGCCAGTTACTTTTTTCAGTAGATTTGAGTGGGTTTTTGTGATTTATATTTTTGCTCCTCGTTTTGTGAATTATACTAAATACGTTTGGTTGTGTTTCTATGATTACATTATTCATTTGAGTTATTAATTCATTTTGATGAAATGGTAAGTACCAATTGTCGATTATTTGCTATAACAACTCAACAGGCAGTATTGGGAGATCTTTTTCTTGGCCTAGAATTAAATCTTAATCTGAGAACCACGATGATTGAATTGAAAGATAACAAGTGATGTCAATAGAAAAAGAGCTACTAGTCTCACTATGCGTGAAAATTTCCTGTATGATGAATATACATTTGGAAGACTTTCTAGAAAAAGAGAGAAACTAAAGCTTCATACAGTAATTACTATAACCAGTGTTGTTTTAAACGCAATTTGACTAGCGTATAACTCGTATACCATCATATATATATATTTTATTTTATATTATTATATTTTTATATCATATTTTATTTATTTATATTATTGTTTTTATTTCTATTATTCATACTATAAAATATATATTATATATACATTTGCTACATTTCTTTTGTCTATTTATTTATTATTTATAGCCCTTGTCTTTATGTGTTTTAGATGGATATGAGATTATTGTCTGTTTTTATTTTATTTTTTATATTTATTTATACCAGTATATTTATTATGCCTTTATTAATATATATATTATATATTATATATATATATATAAGGAAATTTGCTATTATTTTATCATTGATGTATATTATTATGTACACTAGTTTTTAGAAATTGTATATCATTAAGTATAGTATTATTATTCTTATATTTACCTTACTATAATCTTGCTACTCACATGTAAACTATTAGGCTACGCCCACTGATCATATATATATAATATATTATCTATTATATTAATTTTATTATATTATATTAATACTATATATATATATTATATTATATTAATAATATATTTATATTTAATTTATATCTTTATATATATATTTTATAATTCTATATATATTTATTAAATTTACCTATATATATATTAATCATTTTATATATTATATTACTTTTGGTGAGTAATTTGTTAATACATAATATACTCTATATAATATATATATATTATATATCACTATATATTATATATATATATATTAAATATTATATATATATATTATCTAATATATTATATATATAACTATATATATATATATATATCTAATTATATATATTTATATATATATAATACACAACACTAAACCTAATTATATATATACTAACTTAAGACTACGTATTCACAATACTACCTAAATTTATTATATATACGGTATATATTACTATATAATTAATATATAATATTATATATATACTATTACTTATATCATATATATTAATTATATATAATTATAATATTTATTATTATATTATATATATCATATTATATGTATATATATTATATATATATAATATATATATATATAATATATATATATTTTATTCTTTAATTATATTTATATTTCTTTACTTTATTTTCTCTATTATTTTTTATTTTCTTCTTTATTTTCTCTCGCGGGTCGAGTCTTGGCTGGAGCGGCGGGCATTTTTGGGTTATGGTCTGTTGCTGATACCGGTGTTTAGTCGTTATTGTTGATCCTTTTGAGGTAGTTCGTGGCCCGTTTTTATTATAATATTAATATATTATATATACTTATATAATATATATATATATATATATATATATATATATATATATATATAATATAATATATATATATTAATATATATATAATTAGGTGAGTTGTTGTTTTTTTAAATATTATATTATATATCTTATATAATGTATATATTTATTATATATATATATTCTATTTATATATATATTTTTATATACATATTATATCATATAATATATAATATATATATATATATATTCATATTTATATATATAACTATATATATATATTATATTACTATATATATTTATATATATATATAATATATATATATTCTATATTATATATTAATATATATTATATATTTAATATATAATTATATATATTTAGCTATATATATATCATATATATACTATTATATAATATATATATATACATATATTTATATATATTTATATAATATATTATATTAATATTTATTATATATTTTAATAATATATATATATATTATATAAATATAATTATATAATATTATATATATCCTCATATATATATATTATATATATATCCTTTTAATTACTTGCCTATATCTAATTATATATTAACATAAGATTATTGGATCATTGGTGGATGAGTATTTTAATATAATATTATTATATAGCTTCTACTATATAGCTCATCAGCATTTATATATTTAGCTACTATATGACTTATTGTAATATAATCACTCTAAAATCTGTTAATCAAAAAAAAGTTTATATACCATTATATAGCCTCACCGTACTTACGTTTTATAGTGATACTTTTCTTACTTTATATCATAGTATATACTACACCGCTTCTATTGTTAGCCTATATATTATCATACTTATATATATATATATATATATAATATATATATAATATATATATATATATATATATATATACTATATATTTTATATATATATATATATATATATATATATATATATTATATTATATATATATAATATATATATATATATATATATATATATATATATCAACGATATGTATATAATATTTTTCATCCTCACTACTTTAGCCCTTTATTTTCTAATAATATCATATACTAGCTACTCACTCTTTACCCTTATTATCATTATCCACTTACTATTATTGAGGCCTATATATATATATTCAACTACTCTTTTCTATATATATTCCGCTTATGCTAATTTGTTATTCGTTGTTTCTTATATACCTATTACCTATACCGGTAGCGTTATATTTTCTTTACCCTGTTTACTCTTATCACTATATATCACACCTACTACTTACCTCACTTATTATTCTTAATCTTTTATATTTATTACATAATACTTACATAGCTATTATACATTTACTTATTACTTTTAATTATCTTTCACTTATACTATATATATCTTATCATCTACTTCTCACTCTCTATTATACTATCATATATGATATATATACTATATTATAATTACTTAATAATATATATATATATAATATATATATAATATATACTATATATATATATTCTATATATGTATATATATATATATTCATTATACCTATATATATTAATTATCTCTATACTATATATATATTAATATAATATATATATATATATATATATAATATAATATATTCATATATTAATATTATCTATATATATTTATATGTATATTTATATTATATATATGTAATATATATATATTAATATTATTATATCATCTATTATATATATATATTTACCCTCCCTATTTACTATTCTTTGTATTTTATTATCCAACCGGTCTAGAGTTGGGTCACTAACTTGCCCGGCTATACTATATATTCTAATCGTTATTCTGGTAAATTATATATATATATATATATAGTAATAGTTATATTTGAGTATCATATAGTATAGTATATTATTTTAAGTATAGAAGATCTCATGCCAGAAATAAAAATTACCATAATTAGGTGGACCTATTGTTTTTTATATATATATATATATATATATATATAGTATATATATATATATATATATATATATATATATATATATATATATATATATATATATTTGTGTGTGCGTATGCTTTGGGAAATTAACGTCGCCTTTAACTATGAAACTTCAATCAACTTTTCTGCTGTACCAAGAGAATCCGTAAAATAGGCAAAAATCTTTTTTTTATATTCCTCTTCTTCGAGCTCATTCTGAATCTTTAATAAAAATGTTAACTTTAACTTTGTTTCTTCTTATTTCGCTTCGCTTGCTTCCTTTGACGGATTCCTTCAGCATTCTTATCTTCTGCCAAAATGTAACTCTTTGATCGGACGTTCGCCTCTGATTCCGGTTTGCTAAAGTAAATTGTTCAATGCTGTTCGCAGAATTGATAAATTGTTCAATACTGTTCAGAGAATTGATGACAGTATGCTCAAGACTTAAATTTGCCTGTAGTTTTCTTATTTTATAGTTTTCTTATTATTTGCGTCAACTAAGAAAACAGCATAATTCTACGGCATCTAAAACAACTATTTCGATAGTCTTTTTTTGTATCTCTATTATTTTTTTTATCGCCAATTGAAATCAAAAATGAAATTTTTCGAAGCTCCAATGTGTCGAATAGAACAAAGAGCATTTACATATGCTCTAAGTAAAATTTGCAGCTTGATATGTCCCGAAAACAATATAAAAAAAAGTCTGTAATCTTTTGAAAATAAAATTTATTTTTCGAAAAAGGTAAAAAAAAACAAAAAAAAAAACAATTTGTTATAAAGCAAAATTGCGATAATTTCTATTGTTCATCTGATCTTTATTAAATTTTCAGAGCATAGTATGGATTGGGAAATTTAACCGCTACTCACCACGAGACAAGAGTTATAATTTTTTTTCCAAATTTCTAAACTTCCTAAGTTTATCGTCTTACTATAAATAAAAAAAATGGAAAGTAAATTAATTTCTACAATCTTATTTCTGATCTCCAGCTTGGATTTCGTTAAGAATTAACGACTGATGATCCTATCCTTGTCTTTGACTCCTGGTTTAGTGCCTTCTAAATTATTGCAATCCTTTGTCATGGCGCAAGATATATCAAAAACTTTCGATTATGAAATCCGAGAATAATGCTCTGATTTTAAAATGTTGTCTTTAAGTATCTATCCTTCAATCTGTAATCCTATTTGTGATTTTCTTTATTATTGATTGCCTTACAGTAGATGGCAAGCCATCATTCATCGTTTAAATCTGTCAATAAAGGCGTTTCTCATAATTTTCTTCAATTCCTTCCTTATTTCAACATTTTTATAACATTAACCTATTTCATAACCTGACAACTCTTATACCAATGACTCTAACATATTATTCCATTAATTTTTAAAAACGATTATTCCAACAACATATTTGAAACTAGGAGGGCGATTTTGGAACAAAAGATCATTTATATTTATTGCTTATCTAATTGGGGTGAGAAATTACTTGCTTAAAATGGTTCGAAAATTTTAATTCATTTATCTATCGACTCAACGCACTCTTCAATTTTACTATAACATCTTTGGAAATCACATCACTCAATTTCCTCTGTCCATAATATCCCTAATGTTTCTTTCTATCTTCATCTCTCTTTCAGGGACTTCGTGGTATTTTTGGCATATTTGGTGTTTTCTAAACTTCCACAACTGTCGTTAATGGCTCTATGTAGGGATGCTTTCTGATGGCTCTATGTAGGGTCTTTCTGATCTTTTATGGGGAAATCAACACACTCTCACACACACAATGAATATACAGGGTGCGTAATATTGAGAAAAAATTCAGTATGATATTCTTCATAAATATATAGATATTATATGTGTCAATAAATATTTCACCGAAAACGCCTGGTTTCCAAGATACAAGGTAATGAAACTAATGTGGGACATATCTGATATATTCCATTGCCCGTCCCGTGCCACATTTCAACCTTTTAATAATAAGTACAATATATCCGTAGAAAGTTACTAGCTGTTATTTACTATTCGTATCTCGTTCATTTAATACATATACTAGTTGTGGTCGCGTCAAGTTCCTGTTTAAGTGTTGCTGCATTATTTTGCAAAATGAAATTACACTAAATAGTGAAATGTGCGATATGCATTTTGTTACGGTCGTACTTAACGGTAAATTCATTTAGCAGCCATGCGCGTATCTATGAGAAATTTCCCTAATCGTGTCATGTTCTGATCTGCTATGTTTGCACGTCTCCATCAATTCATTAGAGAAACAGGAAAGTTTTTTATAATTAAACTACTAATTGGAAACGGCGACTCGCATCAGTATCAACTTCCATGATGTCATAGAACATGTTTCCAAAAACTTAAGGACAGTCCTACAACAAGTACCAGAAAGATTGCTGCAACACTACATGCAAGTCATTCGACAGTTTTCAGGGTATTGAAAAATACTTTCTGTACCCTTAATCAATCCAACGTATAAGGCACTTGTACCAACAGTTTTTCCTGCACAGAGGTAGCTTTGTGTCGATGGATGCAACAAAAAATTGCAGACAATCCTCATCCATTAGCAGAAATATTTGTTCACCGACTGAGGCAAATTTTTTCCAAAGACGCATATTCGATATTCACATACAATTCACATATCTGGGCTGGAACTTGAGAACTCACATGCAAAGTTGAAAGCCACCATCATACAATTTCTTCATGAATGTAATCCGGTCGAATTGTTGGCGACCATTTTGATATGTCCATTTATTTTGTAGCCAGCGAGACTTACTGGAGACGTTTTTTGCCAATTTCTTGAACATGAACTTGCTACACTACCGGAAGGATCTCCATTACTACTTAAGATCGAAAATAATTGTATTTTCATGCGACTGGCGCTCACTCCTTTCAGTTTTTAGTTTGCTCTGTAACTTATTGAAAACACTGGTATTTCACGCCGTTGGATAGGTCGAGGAGGTAGAGAACTGCCTCCGCGGTCTCCAGACCTATATGGCGTTGGATTTCTCTGTGGGGTCACCTGAAACATTTGGTTTACATTCAATCAGTTGTATATAGTCTGAGAATTAGAGGCCTGCTAATCGCATCGTGTGGACTCATTCGTCATGCACACACGGTTATACGTTTTGAACGTGTCCGCAATAAATGCGTCGCGAGATATAGAAGGCCCTGTCATTTGCTGGGGGGGTGTCCATGTTTCACATTTTGTTATATACCTTAAGTGCACGCATGCTTTCGTACTATTATCTGTTTAGTATTTTCTTTTCTGTGCAGAATGTATGTATTCTTATCTATTAAATAAATGAATGAATTTTGTTAATTAGCTTTTCCAATTTAGTTTTACGGTTTAATTGTAACTTAATGGTTTAGGATAGGTTCATTACTTGTATCTTGCGAAAACGGAGGCGTTTTCTTCGGTGAAATGTTTATTGACACATATTATCTTATATTTTTGCAAGGAATATCACAATATTAATGATACACCCTGTATAATTAAATATATACTATATATAATGTATATATATTTATATATATCAAATTATATAGATATATATTATTAATTATATAAATATATATAATATTAATATATGAATATATATATATTATGATATATATATCAGTGTGTAAGCATCTCTGTTTACATTCGATTGACCTTAAAGGAAAATAAATATATATTTCAAGCTTTTCTAATGAGGCTTTTAATTTAAAAATAAAAAAAAAAAAGACGTTACCGTGACAGATGTTTACTAGCCATAAATTTTACACTTGATAATAAAAATAATAAAAAATAAAAATAAAAAATCCCATATTTAAAAAAATCAAAAAAAAAAAGAAGATTTATCTCATCATTTCTTGCATATGTATTCCATGGATTAATTTGAAGCAAAAAAAAAAAAAAAAAAAAAAAAAAAAAAAATTCAACACTTAAATACCTTCTTATTCAAAATTCTAAAATTATAAGTAGGAAATGAAATGTATATTCATTTGCATAAATGATATTGTCCAATTTAAAAAGAAATAAGTGCGAAAGAATTCAAACAATTTTTTTTCGCGTAAGGAATTAAATTCTAATAATTTATGATATTTTGTGTGTGTGCTGTTTTAGTACAAAGAGTTATGTGCCGTTTATAGATATATATTATATATATAATATATTATATATGAATATATATAATATAGTATATATATTAATATAATATATATATTAATATAATATATATATATATATATAATATATATATATTTATATATATATATACTACTCGTCATAATTAACGCACCACACATATGACGTTAAAAGGTTACAGAAAGGACCAGAATGCGTGTAATCTGTATTATGCTAAATAACATATTGCATCAGGAACTATGTATATCAATCGGTGTAATATGATGGGGGTATAGCGGTCCGCCATGCTATTTATTAGATAATATACAAAAGCCATTGTAGCTCCAGCTTTAGCGATTGGGTAAGTTATGGCGTGGGTGTATGTTCTGAGTACGTGGTCCATTGAGGTGTGATTTATTTACTACAACAATTGGATAAATACATGTTCGTCACTAAACACGTGATACTGCGTACAGATTATGCTACTAGCTCCGTGCCGATAGTACGGTCGTGTGAACCGGTCCGACGGTTTGTGGTGTATGGATGGCACATAACTATTTCACGTGGTCGTGGGAATCGGCTATTCCACGACACCGCAGGAGCACGCGATGGGTTATAGTGTGAAGTATATAATATAAGAATTCCTATTGATATCTTATAAAAATTTTATATATATATATATATAAATATATATATATATAATATATATAGTTATATAGTATAAATACTATATATAATAATATAGTATATATATAATATATATATAGTAATATTTATATAATATATATATAGATATATATGATTATAGTTATTATAATATATATACTATAACTATATATATATATATATATATAATATACTATTAATATAGTATATATTAATATTATTTATAAGATAATATATATATATATTAATTATATATATATTATATACGAAAATGTGGAATACAAGCTCGACCTATGTATATTTGGGAATTATTTTGCCAATATATGTTAGGTGTGTTATAATTATAATATATATATATATATAATGATATATATATATATAAAAATTCAGATTTGTCTATAAAATATATATATATATATAATATATATATGATATACCTATATAATAATATATTATCACTATAATATATATATATATTATATATATAATATATAATATATATATATATATAAATATATATATGATATATATATATATAACTTTATCATATAATAGTATAAAACTCAATTGTCATCTGAGCAACAATGTACTTAGATTTATACCCCTTAATTCCAGACCATAGTTTTTAACTACCTATACTATTAACACATGCAAAATCCTCTACGCATTCTAAGACTTGCCCTTTACTTTACAATGAGTTTAATTACAGCCAGCTACCTTCCTACCAATCGCAACTTTCCTACTACACGCTGTATCATCCGTTTCCTTTGTCATCCTCCAATATATATAGTTAAAACTTGAATCAGATAATTGCTCTCAATTGCTTCTCTATCCTATCAATACTTCAATACTGCGGACTCTTCCACTTACTACCATAACTTACTCTATTTTATATTACTATTCAACCCTCCATTTACACCTCTCCCCCCACACCAACACAAACCTACCAAACAAGACATATATATTATATAATATATATATACTATATATATATAATATTATATATACATAATATACTATTATATAATATATATCTATATATATATATATAATATATATATATATTATATAATATATATATATATATATATATATTATATTAATATATATACTATATAATAATATATTATTATATATAATATAGTATAATATATAATATATAGTGAAAAAGTAAGAGACCAAATCTCTGACATCTTTAGAATAAATAAGTCTTCAATAGAAAAATTCTGTTTTTAACATTTATTTGTATTGAGAGCGTTTATTAAACATTTATGAATTGATCTTGATTGAAGCCAATGAAAAGCAATTGTTCGTAATTATTATATTTAACTTTCGACGTTTCGGGAAACTGACTATTCCCATCATCAGGACAACTACAATATTATAATAGGGAAAATATTAGTAGGGTTGGCATGTGACCAATAA
>JABUQX010026851.1:0-42383 GCA_015478945.1 Trachelipus rathkii
ACTGAAAGCCGAATCATAATCAGCGAGGAATACAGTATTAAAACAATAATTGTCAGCATGTCCCTATGCCTACTCTGACACACGTGTATAACTCATACCTCCAAATATACTTTGGACTGAGGTTAGTTTTCCTAAAGAGTTAATTCACTGTTACCATCTATAATTGTGTATTATTTTTTCAATTTTGCTCTGTTTGTGGCTCAAGAGAGAGCGGGGACTATATACAACGTAATAAAATTGGTGCTAGCATTTTGAATTCCAAAACCTTCAATATACTTCCATATCTCTTATGCTCGTAAGCATTATTACGCTCAGTAGTGCTTCTACTAAACTATCATGCAATCTGGTTAAAGCTTGTGATGAACTCGCAGCATTTTTTTCACTTAACATCTACTCGCGCTGACGCGCGGGTAAGTTTGTTACACTATTCATATATTTAAAAAAAACGGTAAACTCGCTAGTTTTCCTTGCTATTTACACAGCGCTCGATCTAAGCGACGCTATAGTTAAGTCAAAGCTTAACGGACGCGGGTTATCACTAACATCAAAATTGTAATTTTTCCCGGGTTTGTGTGCCTCTCACAGACAGAGAGAGCGGGTGCGCCTTCCATAACCTTACCCAACCTGCTTTTGTTTGGCTAAAACAAAAAACATTAGTACGCCTTCTCTACCACAGCCGCATTCATCTCTTTAGTTCGAAGCCACCCAAACATTATTCCCTTCATCAAGAAACCGATCTACACCTCTTTGTATTGGAATACCATATTAAATATCAATGCTCCACCAATTATTACGCGGAATCTGTCTCTTACTCGACTACCAGTTTTTAACTTTTGTCTATTTCAATACACTTTAATGCCTACAACAATAAAATACTTAATGAAAAAAATTTAATATTTAACGTGATCTTAGAAACTACGACTATTAATAATCTATCTGACCATCATTTTAGAATAAAAATTCATTTAAGGTTACTTCAATAGAAAGTACGCAAAATAGAACGGCTTGTGCTCAATTATGGAGAGAGAATTACATCAAATCTACTTTCCATGTTTAAACCTAAATTACCTAGGAGCCCCCAAAATAATACTTAATTATAACATGATAACCGATCTAACTATCGTAATTTTCTAGACAATTTTATTCTCACATCAATCACATTAATGCTATGTATCTTCTAGTCTTTAGCTTCCGTTTATGAGAATCCATTTTACCTACTCCATATAACATAATAAAAAATAAGCTTCAGGTAATTAACTCGCTTATTATATATCACTATATATATATACATCAAACTTGTAATAATTTAATTCTAATCAGGTTGTGCCAAAGGTTGATACTACTAAATACTAATGTGACCTATAATAACTATCATATAGTAATGATCACCCATAAATATATATATTATATCTTGAATAACTCAGATACTAACTATTGATTAGTAATATATATACATTATATTAAAAAACTATAATAATTTAAGATTTCCCTTTCGCTATGTATACTCATATAAACATATATTAAATAAGGCTTACGACTACGCTTTTATCCATCATTAACATTACAATAATTGATAAATATTTTTATACACGGTTGATAGCATAAGGCTCAGATTACCTATCAATAACACCTGCTACTAATATTTAACCTCAGGAAGCTACCAAATATTATTATACTGAAACCGATCTAAGACTTACCTGAATAAAATCAATACATATTTCCAAGTCTACGAAATCATAGTATATATTATTTCTTAGATCACTCTGTTATTATATCATTTAATCTATAACAATATAAATAATGTCTTTCCTCCATTTATCAACTATATACCAACAATAATTTCGCTATTAATTTTTTCACGTTGTCGTGCAAAGGAAGATACTTACCATACACCTTTGACCTTGAGCTTTTAAATTGCTTTTATATCCTAGAGTTTCACATTCGCGGAACCAATTTTCTTTACTTGATACGTGAGTGATAAACACTTTATAACAATAAAAAGTAGTACATCTAATATAATTATATATAAGGAATTTAGTTATTATATGCAAAAATCATTATTACAGACAATTATAAGAAACAGTCTAATGTTTTATATACTGACCACTATATAAAATTACACGGCGTGCTCTTATGCCATGAGTGCCATATATATTCAATACGTAGACGAGAGATCGAGAAAGTATAAGAGCTTTTAGATATTCAAAGGCGCTGATCTAGTGCACCTAATGAAGGCTTTTGGCTGGCATAAATGGCCTTGCACGCACAACCTGCGCACGTAATCTACGATTATGAGAATAGCCATTTCTCAAATTATTATTCTGAACTATCTTCTGACTGTATATTTATATCCATTAATCTCGAAAATAGCTACAAGTAATTTAATAGAGGTTATAAAATGCATGAAATTAGATTCTCCCATGTAGGTATATCATAAGCTCTGTACCATAAGCTATTTACAACCTGTAGATATTAATGAACATAATTGAATAGAGTTATAGAGCGATATGCTCGCTTTATCACTCAATGGTCACTCTAGTTAGCACCCGATTTTTTGCTTAGCAATAAATCCTCCTACTCTTCTCCTCGGTTAGGTAATGTCTATCTTGCTTTCTCCACTCCGCACTATTATTTATGGGGTTTACTCCGAGGGTTTCCACCTTGAGACAGTATCTCTCTTGTCATTGTTCTCACTTTGATTATATTTACTTAATTTACATTTTTTCAATCGAAAATTTTTGAGTTTTGGAAGAATTTCTTTTTTTAACCAATAAAATTAATGAACCAATTATCAATAGACTTTTCATTGAAATATTAAATTTGAATGTTAGTCTCGTAAAGCATATTAAAATATACATATAATGATAACTTCTATCTATCTTGCAATATCTCTACTCTAATCATATCTCAATTCATAATACTATCATACCTAATCATAATACTATTTCTATCTAATCATTAACATAACTAATCTCAACCTATACTACCTATAAACTAACTTATACACTACTAATCTAAACTTAACTAACTAAACCTAAACTAACATAACTAACTAACTCTTGCATAATCTATCTAATCTATAATCAGGTCTCTTGTGAACTCTAATCTCGTCCCTATTCTTATACTATTCTCAATCTCATATTCACATAATACATAGGCTCATTCAAAGTTTATCTCTTGAAAATTATATATTAATTTATTTTTCTACGGTTTGGTTGGATCAAAGTGCGGATGGTATTTATCTTTACAAATACATAGCCTTGCTCTAAATATTATCCTAGGGCAGGCCTCAATATTCTATATTATACTGAACAAAAAATTTAACTAGCCTCTCGTTATGATGATTTTGTAATTCATATACTTTCGTGACTCAACATTAGTTTACTCGAAACAAGCCACAAACAATATGTATAGGGTTAGATATTCCATAATGAAGCTATAGTAAGACAAACAAGTGAAGAAGAAGCATATGGAAAAGATAGTATATGACATGAGCAAGCAATTGAAGTCACAGTACGCAAGTAACAGAAGTTGATAGAATTTATTGCGAGCAGGATAAGATAGTAAGAAGAGCAGAAAAGAAGGAAGAAGTACAGAACTAAGAGAACGAACCTTGAGCCTAAATGAAAGACATAGGAAGCAACCAAGAAAGTTAAGTTAGTCTAGTATCAACGTATAGATTACAGTCAATTGCCTTAAGCGTATAGAATATAGGCATCGTAATATGAAAATATTTAATAATTTAATAGAAAAATACCTAATCTTATTAATGTAGAAGTCCGTAATCGTTTCCATATTCTTTTGCACTGATCTGCTCTATTATATATATATATACACATTATTTATTATAAATTAATTATAATAATTAAAAGCTTACCTGCAGACGACAAATGGCAATATTCACTATATACTATCAATAAATGTATTTTATAAAATTTATTTCACGGTTATATGATTATTAGAAAGAGATAGATATACTACTATATCACAATATAACCTACTATATGTATACCTAATAATATATTATTAATCACTAAGGAGCCCAAATATAATTTTTATATTCTATTGAAAACCGACTATATATCGTGCGTGAGACTAATGAATATATACATTATATTTAAATACTATAATAAACATTATAATAATTTATTAAGATTTTCCCTTTACTTATTTTCATATATCATAACATAAGTATATAATATAATATAGATTTATTGATAATATTATCTACGCTTTATAATATACTACATTCCAAATCTATTGATATATATAAATTAGTGTTTTTCTAATCCGGCTTATTATGCCTAAATTAAGTAGAGAATACTCTCAATTAATCACTCTGCCTTTTTAATTTACCTTAGTGAACCTCATCATTGAACGGATTGAATTAAAGTTGTAGTGTAACTGGGGAAGGTAACAGCGGGAAGGTCTCAACATTATATTATGAATACAATATATTCTTTGCAACATAGAGAATATCAGAGCGGTTCATAATGAAAAGATTTTATTTTAAAATTTTTTCGCCTCGATAAGATAATTAGTCATAATAAATCTTTTTTTCTAATGATATCTATAGTTTATTCTCTGGAGATGAATACGCCGATAAAATTAGACTCTCATATGAGTGAGCGTCTTAAATCCTCACTATATTCGATTCTCAGAGAGGATCATTATATTTTCAAAATATATTGAGTGGCTCATAAACTTATTTCAACTCAACTCTTGTCCGCCATGCAAAAAAAAGGTCGCGTTACAAATACCCTTTCCCTTCACATTGCAAACCATAGTATATATATATATATATATACTACTAAATAATTTACTCCCTTAGGAAGCCCAAATTTAATATTAATTATTGAAAACCAGGTATATATATATATATTACTTAATAACATTGAATAAATAATATATATATTTATATATAAAACATAATAAATTTAATATATGATATATCTCATTAGATAATACTACAATATTAATTAAACATAATAATAATAAAATTATAAGTCTTTAGACTATACGACTTTTAATTTACACTACATCAATGTTAAATTTTTCACGTTTGTGCACAAGGCAGGTACCTCAAAACTAACCTGGTACTTATAATATTTATACCTAAGGTAGCCACGCAAGGAAAGTTAGTGAAACCCGAAGAATAATCGGTAAGTAGACTAAAATAGTTATATTTTAAAAATACAATAATTATTTACTATTATAAAGCTATATATATGTTGTTACTACTCTATATAATACATTTATAATATAGCAATATCATTAGAACATTAATTAATAGTCTAAAATTTACTACTCAGTCTTTTATACTACTATACATCTACTAAAATTGTTATATATAATAAATTTTTTATCACGGTTGTGTCAATAGTAGAGTAGATTACCTACAAACACCTTGTACACTTAATATAATATTTTACCTATTATAGAGCCCAAATATTATTATATTTTGAAACTCCGTAATAATATACCATAGGTAGGTGCGAGTGCGATTCGTACATTCATAAACATAATGATTAAGATTCACGTTAATCGTACTATCGTTACTATCGTGAAAAAGAGTTTGCTTTCCCTTTCTATTCTTGACATCATTATATTACCGTACAAATTATCTTTGAAAGAGATAAAGGTATATACGTACAGTATGCCGTTTACCGTTAAATCACATTCTCTTACTTATATAGTCTCTGTTGTCAAAATTTTTTTCATGACCATGGTAATCTTACTGTATCCTATTAGGAGCAAAGTTGATTATCCGGTCTATGTAGATATATTACACAATTGTTTCCACGTGACATTTACTATCAGTGTATTATGTTGACAACCAAAAATCTATACCGCATACGTAATACTGACATAGACTCAACTTCTAGGAACCTATAGTCCCTTTGCAATTTCATCAATCCATAAAAAACGATTTAAATAACACTTTAGTCTACCGCTTCCTGTCCATTTTCACTTAACTTTTACCTACTACACTCTGACATCATTCACGTTCCCTTTTCACTCCACAACAAATATACTCACAATACACGTTTAACCCCCACACTTTGTTCCAAGCTGCTCACCATCTAGACATATAAACATTCCAAACTGAGGACTGATCTACTTCACTTTGCAACCATAAACCGTTGCTCATATTCCATGACTAGCTGACTACGCTCTCTATCAAATCATCTCCTTACTTACTCCACCTGCCAAATATCTCTCTAAATCCCCAATTACCTCCTCCAGAGACTCTCGTCCAAAAATTCAGCACACACAAACACCACTAACTCATATCCAACGCGCGCATACCCATCCGGTAGGAAACATCCTCAACTCTCTTTAAATACTATCCATCCCCATCTCATGAACACGAGAATTGTGGAGTCGGAGTCGGAGTCGGAAGATAAGATCTGTAGATTTTTGAAGAGAGTAGAGTACCGCGGGAGTCGGAGTCGAAGCGGTGTCGGATTGTCGGGTACTTTTGAAGGATGGTGGTAGTCGGAAAATTTTGAATACGCTACTCACAAACCCAAATCACACTGATTATACCATAACACACACCAAAATATACACAATACACAAACCTCTAAATGTCTTTGCAATAACCACCCCTCCCATCTATATACAAACAATTGCAAATATTAAAACCAATGAAAAAACTTAGCAACATCTCCTAGCCAATCAATCCGCCTGAACTCTAAGACTCGGTAAAAACCATATCACTATTTCAACTCCATCCATACCTCATTTCTTCCCGCACACTTTTTTCACTATCGATCATAGTGTATACAATTTGATTCACATTCTATGTGAAATCTTTACAGGCCTAACAGCCGAGTCCCTCAATAAAGTAACGCATCCTGCCAATACGCGAGCTTCTGCCTATTAAATCATTTCATACCCACCCCTGTTGTGCAAATACCCTAAAAATAAAACACTAAACGTAAAGATACACCAAATTTAATATTTCAATACTCCCTGTACATTTTCTACTCAAATACAATATTTCTTTTGACAATGTGATAAAAGACATTTTAATCCACAACAAGTCCTCTATCCACTTCATTTAGAAGCCACCATTGTGTATCTCATACACATACAGTCCTTTCTAGTAACTCAGACGCATTCTTTCGCGAACCCAAAATAGCCTAGTTAGTGATAACTTCCCTACATATCACTTTTAATAAACTACTTTCCCTATCATATAATTTTCTTACAGTTACCTATATCTAACATCATTATCCACTGTATTAATTATAGACAGGTAATCTATAATACTGCATCTCCTCCTAAATGCCCTCGCGATACTTATTAACCTTCGTCCACAAAACATCTCTTGGTTCACACTATTACATATCCAAACTCAACACCAATCAAATCACCATCTCGCACCCTGCTTTCTTAGATTTCATATATCACCGGTAATTCATCTATTGTACCTTGTCCAGTATTGTAGAACAATTCTCTTTTCAACACTTTCCTGTCTCGGTGCGTACAAGGCATTACCTACATCATACCTCTATTCAATGAACCACCTGCATCTCGCTCAAATTAACATAGGCGCAGTGACACCTATACATTCCTTAGCTCCATACTAAACCTGAACAACCGCGCACTACACCATTCACTAATTGCACCTACTATATCTGACAATGTATTGCAGATATTTCGAATATAGTGATTCCCTATCACACTTCATAGTCACATTCATCATCACTCAAGTTAACGAAAATGCACCATTCTCCCTTAATTAGCATATATTCTTATTCTAACCTATTTCACTTTATTCTATGGCAAAACTTTACCCCTACTACTTAATACCTTATATATATAAACATAATATTATATATAAATATATTTTATAATAGATACTATATATATATATATAATATATATTGATATACTTATTAACTCGTACTTATTTATATTACTCATACTTTACAATATCTAAATATTTATATTATATATATAGTAATAATTACACGGTTGTGCTAATAAAGGTTAAGATTAACCTCAAACTCAATACCTGCTACTTAATATTTATACCATTAGAGGAGCCCATAAATATATTATTAATCTGAACCGATCTTATACATACATTATGAATAATTACATATATATATATATATATAAACATATATAATATTATTATTTATAGTAATATCTACTAGCAATAAATAACACATAATATAAACAATAATATAATATAAGTATTGACTACCTATGCATATTTATTAATTTATACACTACTAATCAATAAAAATGGATATAAATTATATCCATACTGAGTTTATGAGTGGCCAAAGGGATATAAGTTATCACTATCATACACACCTCCGATAAGAATAACTATCATTAATAGGATAGCTACTACCATAAATATATATTATATATATATATATATATTATATATTAATTTATATATATATATATATATTATTAATATTATATAATCTAGGATAATAAATACCTCAGATCTAATCATGATCATATAAATATACATATTAATATTATATACTTATAAAATAACAAAATGGTAGTATTTTTTTAGTCCTCTCTTGGGCTATATTAGGCGGACATGGTTATAATATCGGACTATAATCATTAGCAATTATACAGAAGTTAAAAGTCGACATACACTATATGCTAACTGACTATTAAACCGAGGCTAACTTACGAGAGATCAAAAAATAACAGGAACTTATTTGAAATTGCTATTGGCGTAGAGCGTTGTCCACATGAAAGAAGAAAAGGCTAAACGAAGTCCAAGATTACCTCCCACAGTTACTCCCGCAAAAACCCTGACCCTTAGATTCAACTTTTTTAGATAACGGAGCCTAGGAAGGTACCATTCCCGGAAATTTATTAATCTGAGAATAAACGGATCAGTGCCCCCACCTCGGTGTAATATTATCATGAAGTACTATATTTAAAAACTCAAATAGATCTTATCTCACTTTAGCTTATATTAACTAATAACATATATTAAACTAAATTTAATATAAAATATAAGTACTTTAGGGAACCTTAACTGATATCATTTAATATCACATATTTAACTCAACAAATATGTATATTTATATTCTAAACGTTGTTCGATTGTGAGATCCACCGGTGTACTCAATAACATCTTTTACCAATGTATCTTTTCTGTATTATTCCGTCTCTTATTTGAGGATCATCTGCATAGCTGAGCGTGCAGTCGATATGATTAAACTCTATGGGTTGTAAAACATATTATGAACATATAGAGATGACACAGTTAATATCATTATTATCGTTCAGTGTAAACGCATAACTTATATGTATACCACTCGCTGTGTCCAAGTCAGAGTCTAAATGCGAGACAAAAAAGCAGAATTCTCACGAGGAGAATTCATTTAGTGGCTACCTTGCACTGATGTAAACCATCTCATGATTTATACGATTATTACATAGTATTAAATAGAGCCTTGTGTGTAATCGTACTCTCGCTCTCGTACTCCACTCGTGTGACATGTCATATTGTGTTTAACAATTACTTTGTAATCTCTGAGTTGTAACTTGAGCTAGGAGGACAGGGGACGATAATCTCTTCAAAATTCCTCCCTCATTGATAATATATTCATGTTATATTGAACTGCTTCACCATGTGGCGCAGCTTTAATAAATTATTAATTATATATTTACTAACTTACGCTATATTGATACACTACTAATATATGAATATATACCTAATATATTAATATATTATATAAATAGTATATATAATACATAATATATAATTTTATAAGATTATATTATATCCCTTAATATAATATTATACACATATATATAATAACAATGATTATAAATATAATAAGGTTTAGTCATCTCTATTATATATATAAATTCAACTACATACAAATTGTTAAATTATTTTCATCAGGTTGCTGCAAATAGTGATAGACTACCTCTAATAACAACCTGAGTATCCTATAAATTACCTATATGTAGAGTTCCACAACTAATTATTTATCTCAGATAATCACCGTAACCTAACATTGTAATAATCAATAAGTTAATATAACAAATATATATTAAGTATAATTTCCTTGCATTATACTACATATTATATATATTATAATAACTATAATATTAATATAAATATATAAGTAGTGATATTATTTGCCTTTACTTTTTTTATATTTTGTGTTTCAATAATTTGTAAATTTTTCAATACGGTTTTGGTGAGTCAAATGAGATGATACCTCAATACAACCTGCCTAATATTACCTAGGAGTCTCCAAATATATTTTATACTTGAAATTTTTTATTAGTAAAATAATTAAATACATTATTAATATAAACATAAAAATTTGGTAAATTTATGGAAATTAAACATTTATAAACTAATTTGTTTTAGAAACATAATATATAATAAATATATAACAATAAAAATAATATTCAATTGCATACTTAATTCACATTAATATATATTAATAATAAAATATTTATATTTATATAATATATATATCTAACGGTTGTGCAAAGGAGGTAACTCCTTCAAAATACTACTAGCTCAAAAAATTCTGGTGTAAAGACTTTCCAAAAACCAATAAATTATTTTAATATAACCACGTATCTATAAATAAGATAGAATTTAACTTCTATTTACCCTAAAATATTATAAGATAAATTTAATTATCAAACTAAATCATATAATATATCAATTAACATAATTTAAATATAAATAATTAAGGTGTTTGTGAGTTACTATACGTCTATAATTACCATCATATATATACTAATTCAAAATTGGTAAATATTTCTTTTTATTACAAGTGATGTAGCCCAATAAAGGGTAAAAGACCTCTAAAAATACCCTACTGCCTAATATTTCACGATGAATGACTCCTCATAATATACTAATAATATTTTAATTATTTATCTGGGTAAATATAATACCTGACTCCACACTAGAGAATATTTTATAGTTAACACTATATTATTATAATAGATTTACTTTATTCCTCATTATGCTTATAATATATCATATCAATATTATATTAATAAATACATATAATAATTATTAATAAATTATAAGTATTGGATCTTATCCGAGTCCTTAAGAAGACCACACATGTGGCAATGGTAGTAGTAAAGATACCATGCACGTAGTCAGAGAGGAGAATTACGGGATACTCAGTTCAAAGCACCTAGTCCGGCACTAAAGAGAGTTCCGAGTCGAAGTCGGAGTCGGAAGTCCGTGAGATACGGAGGTCGGAGTTCGAGAGAGAGGTGCCGGCCACCAATACTCTGAGATTGTCTGAAAGTCTAGGTACGAGAGTACGCGCAGATCGAAGTCTGCGTTTACGCGAAGTCGGAGTCATAGACGTACGGAAAGTCGGAGTTCTGGAGTATACAGGAGTCAGGCAGTATCATGGATGTCTGGAGTCAAAGTAGGAGCTGCCGCCAAAGATTATTTTCCCATTTATACTATTTTAATTGGCAATTATGTGTAAGGGGGCACAAGCAAAAGAAAAAAGGTAATGGGGACCCCTGCAGTCTCCCAATTCCTTCTATCCCCGATCATAAATAAATTTAAAATATCTCGCAATTGTAAAATGGGTGCTGGACTAAAGCGTTTTCCTTTATAGCAAACATATATAGCCAAATGTAAATTTTTCAAGGTTGTCACAAAGGAGATACCCTAAACACCCTGGCCAAAATTCCTTAGGAGCCCAAATTATTGTGCGAAATTGACCTTGAGAAACACTATGACTCCTTACCTACAGCCATAGAAAGTATTAAAGCACTTAGGTGTAAAGAAGATATCGGCCGAACAAGGGAGGAGTATAGAACGGATTAATTTTAAAACGCGCCTTTGTCTTTAGATTTTGGCTTTAAACGGCCAAATATTTCTTTCTAAAACGTAAAAACAGTATTAAAAGTATTTCGCTTTTTTCAACATTATCCATTTTGCATTTGACCAAGTAGTCCCTCTTTTCAAACTGTGGATCACCAGAAATAATCTTCACGTAGTCGAAAATTCGGGTTAATGGTTTATATCAATTTTCATTTTCCGCACGGTGCTGTGGTACAAATGTTTATCGTGTTTTAACCTACGTCTATTGAAGAGTTTTTATTCACATTGAGCTCCTTTGTGCACGTTAACAACATGAAACTACGTGAGGCACCAAAAATATAAAAATGTTTTATTTACCCCATAAA
This sequence comes from Trachelipus rathkii, assembly GCA_015478945.1. Classification (NCBI taxonomy): domain Eukaryota; kingdom Metazoa; phylum Arthropoda; class Malacostraca; order Isopoda; family Trachelipodidae; genus Trachelipus; species Trachelipus rathkii. The sequence continues at coordinate 12,193 of JABUQX010026851.1, forward strand.
ACTCCAATAAATCCCCGAATTTTTCAAAGTTATAAGATAATATATTTAATTATAGTTATATTTCCTCATAAAAGAAACATGCGTGAAACCATTATAATTATTAAAAAAATTACAATAAATGGAAAATTTTTTAATTTCTCTTTATGTTATATGGTTGTTGTGGACGTCGACTCATTCGATGTACGATCATGTTTCAACATTTTAGTGAACCTTATATTTCAGACAATCAGAACGAATATAATTATTTCTCATTTCTGAAGAATGTTTTATAATATAAGAAAACATATTTCAATATATTTACCTCCATAATATTACGTATATTCACTATTGTATTTATATATGAGTATTTATGCTATCTACTTTGATTATTATATATATACTAATCAACCCAATACAATATAATATTCCATAAAAATAATAATATATATTTTTATAGATATATGGATACTGGTTAATAGTGAGGTTATAGTAGTATGAGTTTGGTATTACTAAAAATCGTTCACGCACCTGGAAAAGTTTGTAGAAACTACTTCAGACTTATAATATATATAGATATTAATGATAATTAATAAATATATTATAATATATTTATGAATAGATATTATAATGAAGTTAAGAATAACAGATGTAGATTAAGTATTCACTAGAATAGAAATAGAATAAATATAGATTAACCGAGATATAAAGGTATATGGAATAGAATTCGAATGTATTGATAATGAACTCCTTTTGTCTGTTGCATGGAATAAAAAAGTGAACATAAACCTCAAAAAACTGAGAAAATGTTTCATAGAATATATTTATAATAACGAAATGGAACTGAAGAACGGTAACCTTCGAAGTATTTGGAAAGAAAAAGACATGATGCCAGATACTAAAAGACGCCTTTAATTGAGAATGAACCGAAAGCGGCTTATGCGAGAGAACGGAGAGCAAAGGGCACGGAGGCAGGAATCTTAGGGAAATTAGAGAAGAATATGAAGGAAACATGATATAAACATTACGAAGATTCCTATATAACCACAGAAATACATGGAGCAACAGAAGAATAAATACCTAGACATTTAAATAGGTCTCAAATAGTAATCACAGCGTAACTATACTTAACTCTAATTAGAGTTCTAACATTAAATAGAGAATTAATTTTAAATAACCTTAAACGCTCTATTCCTAGCCTCTATTTTACAACTATTCCTAACCTCACTTCTTAAGCTAAACTGGTATCTAGCCTATTACCTAACCTAAACACATGAAGCCTCAAACTGTCACACTATACATCTATTGCATACTTAAGAAGCCGCTAGCTAGAGCGCTGCATCACACTACAGCACTAACCGATTGTAATCGCCTACCCCTAATATAGCGCTCTCTTCATTGAGCCCAACTCGCTCATATATTTAAAATTACAGGCTCACTTAAAACACTTAACCTACCTAAACCATAATCCTAACCTTTAAGCTACCCTACCTGATTCCTAACCTTAATTGGTTACGTAGCTAAAACTAAATTGATTCATTTATATATATATATATATTTATATATATATTATATATATATATATATATATATATATATAAATATATATATTATATTATATATATAATATTATATATATATATAATATATATATTATATTATATTATATATAATATATATTATATATATATATATTATATATATATATCATATATATATATATATATATAATATATATATATATATATATAATAATTTTTGGTTTAAATAATGAATTAAGTTTAATAGCCTGAATTTATATATGCGATTGGCTCAAAATGAAAGCTATTAGGGAGGCGACATCTTGTCTGTATGGGATGCGCTCCGGGACGCTGCTAAATTTACTGCATAAAAGGGCTTGCTTTTAACTGATATTAAGGAATTTAAAGAGCCTTAATTTAAAATAGTTTACACTGTATATTACCGTTCAAATATTGAGGACATTAAAGCTCAGCAGTTATTTAGCATATATTTAGCTTTGGTCCTTTTCTCTCTCTCTCTCTCTCTCTCTACATCTCTACCTCATAATCTTCTCATCTCTTTCTCATTCTCTCTACTCTCTTCTCTCTACTCTCTCTCTCTCTCTCTCTCTCCTATTACTATCTTATCTATCTATTCTATCTATTCATCTATCTATCTATCTATCTATCTATCTGTATCTATCTATCTATCTATATATCTATCAATATTCTATTCTATCTATCGTAATATCTATCTATCGAATGATGTTTCCAAAAACATTTTCCAGGTGTGCGTGACGATTTTTAGTAATACCAAAACCTACCATAACCATCCGTACCAGCGAACGTCTTTCAAATATAAAATATAATTTTTGGAAAATATTTTATGATTGGGGGAAAATCAAAGAGACAAACCCACAATAGGACGGAAGGGAAATTCCAAGTTTTTAAGCTTTTCAAGAAAATTTATATTGTTATTATGTGTAATAGCCAGGAAATCTAAAATTTTTTTAATATATATTTCATACGCTGATCGGTTTCAGATAATAAATTTGGGCTCCTAGGTAATTTAGGGCAGATGTTTGAGGTACCTCCTTTGCACAAACCGTGAAAAATTTACATTGATGTAGTGATTAAAGCGTAGTTAAGGCGCTTATTGTATTATTGTATATATGAAGTAATAGCAAGGAAATCTAAATTTGTTTTAATATGTATTTCATGTTAGATAGGTTTCAGATAATAATTTGGGCTCTAGGTAATTTAGGCAGGTGTTTTGAGGTATTCTCCTTGCACAACCTTGAAAAAATTACAATTTGATGTATGATAAAGCTTATCAAAGCTTTATTTATATTGTTATATTCGTAATAGCAAGGAAATCTAAAATTGTTTTAATATGTATTCATGTTTTAGATCGGTTTTCAGATTAATAATTTGCCGGCTCCTTGTTAATTTAGCAGGTGTTTGATGGTATTTCTCCTTTGCACAACCGTGAAAAATATACAATTTGATGTAGTGTGATAAAGCGAAGTCAAACTTATTTATATTTTATATGTGTAATAGCAAGAAATCTCTAAATGTGTTAATATGTATTCATGATAAATCGGCTTTCAGATAAATAATTGGGCTTTCATAGGTAATTTAGGTCAGGGTTTGAGTATCTCCTTTGCCACAACCGTGAAAAAATTTTACATTTTGATGTAGTGATTAAAGCGTATACCAAACCTAGTGTTATATTGTTGTATGTATTAATAGCTAGAAATTCTAAATTTGTTTTTAATATGTATTCATGTTAGATCGGGTTCAGAATAATAATTTGGGCTCCTAGGTTAATTTTGGCAGGTGTTTGAGGTAACCTCTTTGAAATATTTTTGAAAAATTTGATTAATTTGATATGAGTGATAAAGCCGTAGTTCAAGGTTATTATTATTGTTATTTCTGTAAGTGCAGGAAATCTAAATTTGTTTTAATATGTTATTCTGTTAGATCGGTTTCAGCATAATAATTTGGGCTCCTAGGTAATTTAGGCAGCTGTTTTTGGGGTATCTCCTTTGCCCAACCGTGAAAAAAATTACCATATTTGATGTAGTGTAAAGCAGAAGGCAAAACTTATTTATATTTGTTGACCGCTTGAAGCAAAGAAATCAAAAATTGTTTTAATATGTATTTATGTTAGGTCGGTTATCGGATTAATAATTTGGGGCTCCTAGGTAATTTAGGGCAGGTGTATTGAGGTATCTCCTTTGACAACCGTAAAATATTTACAATTTGATGGAGTGAAAAGCGTAGTCAAACTTATTTGTTATATGTGTAATAGCAAGGAAAATCTAATTTGTTTTAATATGATGTATTTTAGATCGGTTTCAGATAATTAATTTTGCTATGCTCCTAGATAATTTCGGGAGGTATTTGAGGTACCTTCCTTTGCACAACCGTAAAATATTTACAATTTGATGAAGTGATAAAGCATAGTTAAGCTTATTTATATTGCTTTATATGTGTAATAGCAAAGGGAATCTAAATTTGTTTTAATATGTATTCCAGTTTTAAATCGTTTTCAGATAATAATTTGGGCTCCTAGGTAATTTTGGGCAAGGTGTTTGAGGTATCTCTTTTTGCACAACCAGAAAAAATTTACAATTTTGATTGTTAGTGATAAAAGCGTAGTCAAGCTTAATTTATATTGTTATGTGTAATAGCAAGGAGATCTAATTTGTTTTAATATGTATTTCTGTTAGATCGTTTCAGATAATAATTTGAGCTCCTAGGGTAATTAGGCAGGTTTGAGGTAACTCCTTTGCACATCCGTGAAAAATTTACAATGATGTAGTGTGATAAAGCGTAGTTCAAGCTTATTTATATTGTTATATGGGTAATAGCAAAGCAAAAAATCTAAATTTGTTTTAATATGTATTCATGTTTAGATTCGGTTTCAGGATAATAATTTGGGGCTTCTAGGTAATTTAGGCAGGTGTTTTAGGTACTTCCTTTGCACATCCGTAAAAAAATTTACCATTTGATGTACTGAAAAAGCGTAGTTAAGCTTATTTTATATTGTATATGTGTTAATAGCAAAAGGAAATCTGAAAGTTGTTTTTAATATGTACTTCATTGTTAGATCGGTTTTCAGATTAATAATTTGGGTCCTAGGTAAATTGAGGCAGGTTGAGGTATCTCTTTGCACAACCGGTTTGAAAAAATTTACAATTTTGATGTAGTGATAAGCGTAGTCAAGGTAATTATATTGTTATAGGTGTAATAGCAAGAAAATCTTTTAATTTGTTTTAATATGTATTCATGTTAAGATCGGTTTCAGATGAAAATAATTTGGGCTCCTAGCTAATTTAGGCAGGGGTGTCAGGTATCTCCTTTGCACAACAGTTAATAAATTACTTACAATTTGATGTAGTGATAAACGTAGTCAAGCTTATTTATATTGTTCTATGTGTAATAGCAAGGAAATCTCAATTTGTTTTAATATGTATTCATGTTAGATCAGTTTCAGATAATAATTTGGGCTTCTAGGTAATTTAGACAGGTGTTTGAGGTATCTCCTTTGCACAACCGTAAAAAATTTACAATTTGATGTGTGATAAAGCGTAGTCAAGGCTTATTTATTTATTATATGTGTAATAGGCAAGGAAATCTAAATTTGTTTTAATATTATTCATGTTAGATCGGTTTCAGATTAATATTTGGGCTCCTAGGGTAATTTTGGCAGGTGTTTTGAGGTATCTCCTTTTTCACAAACCGTGAAAAATATTACAATTTGTATTGTATTGATAAAGCGTAGTCAAGCTATTTATATTGTTATATGTGTAATAGCAAGGAAAATCTAAATTTGTTTTTAATATGAATTCATGTTTGATCGATTTTTCAGATAATAATTTGGGCTCCTAAGTAATTTAGGCAGGTGTTGAGGTTATCTCCTTTGCACAACCTTGAAAATTTACAAATTTGATGTAGTGATAAAAGCGTAGTCAAACTCATTGTTGTGTTATATGTGTAAATATCAAGGAAATCTATAAATTTGTTTAATATGTATTCAATGTTAGATCGGTTTCAGATAATAATTTGGGCTCCTAGGTAATTTAGGCAGGTGTTTTGAGGTTTCTCCTTTGCACAACCGTAAAAAATTTACAATTTGATGTAGTGATAAAGCGTTGTAAACTTATTTATATTGTTATATTGTAAAGCAAGGAAATCTAAATTTGTTTTAATATGTATTCATGTTAGATCGGTTTCAGATAATAATTTGGGCTCCTAGGTAATTTAGGCAGGTTTTTGAGGTATCTCCTTTGCACAACCTTAAAAATTTACAATATAATGTAGTAATAAAGCGTAGTTAAGCTTTTTTATATTGTTATATGTGTAATAGCAAAGAAATCCAAGTTTGTTGTAATTTGTATTCATGTTAGATCGGTTTCAGATTATAATTTGGGCTCCTAGGTAATTTAGGCAGGTTTGAGGTATCTCCTTTGCACCAACCGTGAAAATTTACAATTGATATAGTGATAAAGCGTAGTCAAACTTATTTATTATTGTTTATGTGTAATAGCAGGGAATCTAAATTTTTTTAATATGTATTCATGTTTAGATCGGTTCAATTAATAATTTGGGCTCCTAGGTAATTAAGGCAGGTGTTGAGGTATCTCCTTTGCACAACCGTAAAAAATTTACAATTTGATGTAGTAATAAAGCGTAGTCAAGCTTATTTATATTGTTATATGTGTAATAGCAAGGGAATCTAAATTTGTTTTAATATGTATTCATGTTAGATCGGTTTCAGAATAATAATATTGGGCTCTAAGGTAATTTAGGCAGGTGTTTTTGAGGTATCTCCTTTTCACAACCGTGAAAAAAATTACAATTCTGATGTAGTGATATTAAAAGCGTAGTCAAGGGCTTATTTATATTGTTAAATGTGTTAATATCAAGGAAATCTAAATTTGTTTTAATTATGTATTCATGTTTAGATCGGTTTCAGATATAAATTTGGGCTCCTAGGTAATCTTAGGGGGCAGGTGTTTTAGGTACTCCTTTGCCACAAACTGAAAAATTTTACAATTTTGATGTATTGATTAAAGCGTAGTCAAACTTATTTATATTGTTATATGTGTAATAGGCAAGGAAATCTAAATTTGTTTAATATGTATTCATTTTAGATCTGTTTCAGATAAATAATTTGGGTCCTTAGGTAATTTAGGCAGGTGTTTTGAGAACCTCCTTTTGCACCAACGTTGAAAAATACAAAAATTATGTAGTGATTTAAAGCTTAGTCAAGCTTATTATATTGTTTATGTGTAATAGCCAAGGAAATCTAAATTTGTTTTGATATGTATTCATTCTAGATCGGTTTCAGATAATAAATTGGGCGCCTAGGTAATTAGGCAGAGGTTTGAGGTATTTCCTTTGCACAACCGTGAAAATTTACAATTTGATGATGTGATAAAGCGTAGTCAAAGCTTATTTATAATTGTTATATGTGTAATACCAAGGAAATTCTAAATTTTGTTTTAATATGTATTCATGTTAAATCGGTTTCAGATATAATTTGGGCTCCTAGGTAATTTTAGCAGGTGTTTTGAGGTATCTCATTGCAACAACCGTGAAAAATTTTATTAATTTGATTGTAGGTGATAAAGGCCTAGGCAAGCTTATTTAATATTGTTATATGTGTGTGTCATAGCAAGGAAATCTAAATTTCTTTTAAAATGTATTCATGTCTAGATCGGTTTCAGATATAATTTTGGGCTCCTAGGTAATTTAGGGCAGGTGTTTGAGGTATCTCCTTTGCACAACCGTGAAAAATTTACAATTTGATAAAGTGATAAAGCGTAGTCAAGCTTATTTATATTGTTATATATGTAATAGGAAGAAAATCTAAATTTGTTTTTAATATGTAATTCATGTTAGATCGGTCAAATAATAATTTGGGCTTCTAGTAATTTAGGCAGGTTGTTTGAGGTATCTCCTTCTAGAAAAACCTGAAAATTTACAATTTGATGTAGTGATAAAAAGCGTGGTCAAGCTTAGCTTATTTATATTGTTATATGAGTAATAGCAAGGAAATCTAAATTTGTTTTAATATGTATTCATGTTAGATAGGTTTCAGATAATAATTTTGGGCTTCTAGGTAATTTAGGCAATTGTTTGAGGTATCACCTTTGCACAACCGTGAAAAATTTACAATTTGATATAGTTAAAGCGTAATCAAGCTTATTTTATATTGTTATATGTGTAATAGAAGGAAATCTAAATTTGTTTTAATAATGTATTCATTTTAGATCGGTTTCAGATAATAATTTGGCTCCTAGGTAATTTAAGCAGGTGTTTGAGGTGACTCCTTGCACAACCGTGAAAAAATTTACAAATGATGAGGAAAAAGCGTAGTCAAATTATTTATATTGTACATGTGTAATAGCAAGGAAATCTTAAATTTGTTTTAATAGTATTTCATGTTTAACGGTTTCAAGATAATAATTTGGGCTCCTAGGTAATTTAAGCAGGTGTTTGAGGGACCTCCTTTGCACAACCGGGAAAAATTTACAATTTGATGTAGTGATAAAGCGTAGTTAAGCTTATTTATATTGTTATATGTGTAATAGCAAGGAAATCTAAATTTTTTTTAATATGAATTCATGTTAGATCGGTTTCAGATAATAATTTTGGCTCCTAGGTAATTTAGGCAGGTGTTTGAGGTATCTCCTGTTGCAACAACCGTTCTGAAAAATTTACAATTTGTGATGTAGTTGATTTAAAAAAAGGCGGGGAGTCAAACTTATATTAAATTGTTATATGTGTTAATTAGCAAGGGAATATTAAATTTTGTTTTAATATGTATTCATGTTAGATCGGTTTCAGATAATAATTTGGGCTCCTAGGTAATTTGCGCAGGTGTTTGAGGTATCTCTTTAAAACAACCGTGAAAAATATACAATTTGATGTAGTGATAAAGCGTAGTCAAGCTTATTTATATTGTATATGTGTAATAGCAAGGAGATCGTAAATTTGTTTTAATATGTATTCATGATAAATCGGTTTCAGATTTAATAAATGTTCGCTCATATGTTAATTTTAGGGGGGGTTGGGGGTTTCTCCTTTTCACAAACCCGGGAAAAAATTTACATTTTGATGTAGTGATAAAGCGTAGTCAAACTTATTTATATTGTTATATGTGTAATAGCAAGGAAATCTAAATTTGTTTTAATATGTATTCATTGAATTAGATCGGTTTCAGATAATAATTTGTGCTCCTAGGTAATTTAGGCAGGTGTTTGAGGTACCTCCTTTGCACAACCGTAAAAAATTTACAATTTGATGTAGTGTTAAAGCGTAGTCAAAGCTTATTTATACTGTTATATATGTAATAGCAAGGAAATCTAAATTTGTTTTAATATGTATTCATGTTAGATCGGTTTCAGATAATAATTTGGGCTCCTAGGTAATTTAGGCAGGTGTTTGAGGTATCTCCTTTGCACAACCGTGAAAAAATTTACAATTTGATGTAGTGATAAAGCGTAGTCAAGCTTATTTATATTGTTATATGTGTAATAGCAAGGAAATCTAAATTTGTTTTAATATGTATTCATGTTAGATCGGTTTCAGATAATAATTTGGGCTTCTAGGTAATTTAGGCAGGTGTTTGAGGTATCTCCTTTGCACAACCGTAAAATATTCACAATTTGATGTACTGATAAACGTAGTCCCAAGCTTATCTAATATTTTTAGGTAATAGCAAGCGAATCTAAAAGTTGTTTTAATATGTATTCATGTTAGATCGGTTTCAGATAATAATTTGGGTCCTAGGTAATTTAGGCAGGTGTTTGAGGTATCTCCTTTGCACAACCGTGAAAAATTTACAATTTGATGTAGTGATAAAGCGTAGTCAAGCTTATTTATATTGTTATATGTGTAATAGGCAAGTAAATCTAAATTTGTTTTAATATTAATTCATTTTAGTTCGGTTTCAGAATTAATATTTGGGCTCCTAGGTAATTTAGGCAGGTGTTTGAGGTTCTTCTCCCTTTGCACAACCGTGAAAAATTTAAATTTTTGATGTTAGTGAGAAAGCGTAGTCAAACTAATTTATATTGTTATATGTGTAATAGCAGGGAATCTAAATTTGTTTTAATATGTATTCATGTTAGATCGGTTTCAGATAATAATTTGGGCTCCTAGGTAATTTAGGCAGGTGTTTGAGGTATCTCCTTTGCACAACCGTGAAATTATTAACAATTTCATGTAGTGATAATGTATATATATAATATATTATATGTTTATATGTTGTAATAGCAAGGAAATCTAAATTTGTTAATATGTATCATTTTAGATCGGTTTCAGATTAATAATTTGGGCTCCTAGTAATTTTAGGCAGGTGATTGAGTATTCTTCCTTTGCCAACGTTTGAAAAATTTACAATTTTGATGTAGTGATAAACGTTTAGTCAAGCTTATTTATATGTTATATGTGTAATAGGAAAGGAAAACTCTAAATTTGTTTTAATATGTATTATTGTTAGATAGGTTTCAGATAATAATTGGGCTCCTAGGTTAATTTAGGCAGGTTTTTGATGGTTATCTCCTTTGCACAACCGTTGAAAATTTACAATTTGATGTTAGTGACTATGAGCGTTGTCAAGCTTATTTATTGTTATATGTGTAAAGCAAGGGAAATTAAAATTTGTTTTTATATGTATTCATGTTAGATCGGTTTCAGATAATAATTTGGGCTCCTAGGTAATTTAGGCAGGTGTTTGAGGTATCTCCTTTGCACAACCGTGAAAAATTTACAATTTGATGTAGTGATAAACGTAGTCAAAGCCTATTTATATTGTTATATGTGTAATAGCAAGGAAATCTAAATTTGTTTTAATATGTATTCATGTTAGATCGGTTTCAGATAATAATTTGGGCTCCTAGGTAATTTAGGCAGGTGTTTGAGGTATCTCCTTTGCACAACCGTAGAAAAAATTTACAATTTGAATGTAGTGATAAAGCGTAGTCAAGCTTATTTATATTGTTAAATGTGTAATAGCAAAGAAATCTAAATTTGTTTTAATATGTATTCATGTTAGATCGGTTTCAGATAATAATTTGGGCTCCTATGTAATTTAGGCAAGTGTTTGAGGTATCTCCTTTGCACAATGTGAAAAATTTACAATTTGATGTAGTGATAAAGCGTAGTCAAACTTATTTATATTGTTATATGTGTAATAGCAAGGAAATCTAAATTTGTTTTAATATGTATTCATGTTAGATCGGTTTCAGATAATAATTTTGGGCTCCTATGTAATTTAGCAGGTGTTTGAGGGTATTTTCCTTTTGCACATATGTGAAAAATTTACTTAAAATATGATGGAGTGATTAAGCGTAGTTCAAGCTTATTTATATTGCTATATGTGTAATAGCAAGGAAATCTAAATTTGTTTTAATATGTATTCATGTTAGATCGGTTTCAGTTAAAAATTTGGGCTCCTAGGTAATTTAGGCAGGTGTTTGAGATATCTCCTTTGCACAACCATCAAAAATTTTCAATTTGATGTGGTGGTTGTGATCACTAATAAGACCTTTCACTAAATTTAAAGATGTTCATGCGGTTTGTAAGGACATACAAACACAGAGTATATTTAAAACTGCTGTTGAAGCTATGCAAGATTGTTGTTCCTACTAGGAACCGTTGCCGGGTTAGACATCCAAATTACCAGCCATTCAATAGGGAAATATGCCATAGTAAGAAAAATTAAAAAACAATTTATTATTCTCCTATTAATTTCATGTGTGGAATTTTCGTTTGTGTTAACGCTGCGATTTATCGCTTTGATCGCTGGTTGGCATGGATGAAACAAGTGACTTCTTTCAAAAGGAATGTAAACAGCGAAGTAGATATGAAGAAGTAAAGTCAGGTGGAAAGCCAATTTTGAAAAAGTGGATGTTTATTGTGTGGGTAACAAAAAATGCCACGTAAATACAAGAAGTTTCAGGATATTTTTAGACATGAGATCATTTCTCTTATGTTGTGTAACTACAAAAGGAAAGCATCGTTCAATAAGGTAAAGGAAGGTATTAGGTCGTGCCGCCGTTTATAGCTTACTTAGCAGAAATAGAGAATGAAACCGGCTGATATTTCTGGGAAAGGAAACATATTTTTTATCCAATAGGGTGCGCATATATTTTCGACAAAAGTTCCGATGAAGGTCAAAGAGGAATATATTGGCTTTGTAGAAGCTGAAAGCGCTTTGAGTCGTTCAAAGTAAATAAAACCGATTGGTAATTCGATTAGTTAATTGACTGGTCTTTACAACGTGCGAAGATAAAAGTGGTGGAAGGGTGGGGAAAAAACTGGGATCCCGAGAGAAATGCTTTGGGGCTTGGATTTCGATTGCTGTGTCTAATTATGTTCTGGCAAAGAAGAAGCGTCTCCACTCTTATATTGTCGGGCGAAGTAAAAAGTAGGTGATGGTTGGCTTTCAGTTGCTCTTTCACAATAAACAATATTTTGATGACTATGTATGATATGAACCCGTCAAGTACGACCAGAAAAAAACAAAAGCTGTTGGACCTTATGTAAAGGACATTAGATTCGTTTTTTGTCTGCGGTATTGGTCTTGGAGAATAAGAAAATTTTTGAATGCCAATATCCCATCCCTAGCAGGTATGCCAGACTCAGATGGTCTTGGTGAACAATAATACAACCAAGTGTGAATCAGCAGTTGTTTAAGGAGCACTTTTTACGAATGATGCAAGCAACTTAGAAATCCTTTCCATTAAGGAAAACCGCCACAAGAAAAAGCGCTTTTCTTTCCAGGTTGCATTCAGCAGGCATGTAAGTCGTCATTTTCATCTCATGGCTATGTGAGTGTGATTCCGTTGATATCGCGAAATACTCTGCTGATGTAGAGCCAGTTTTGTTTAAATCGCTCTCCAATTGCTATAGACCTGTTGTTGTGAGTATTCGTCAAAACCGCTCTGCATGAGCACATTCAACATATGTGTTGTGGAAGAATTGTTATTGAACGCTATTTCGGATAATGGGAAGAAAAAATCATCGATTGAAGTGTTAAAAGATAGTTAATGAAATCGCCGAGCAACTGGGACTTGATCTGAAATATACCACGGGATTTTGTTTTGTTAGGCAGGCAGCTGACGGCTTACAGCAACGCAATCCACAATGAATCCCCACGGAAGCTCTGGGAGAATGTCCTTAATAATTCCGTATCTGGATTTTTATAACTTCTTTAATTACTGGGTTTTCGAGCTGGGAAATACACCTGCTTATGTCATGACATATTTTCTACATCCTTTTCCACATTGTCTACTCATAACAATCGTTTGAGTTAAAAGGTTTTAAAGACCAGCTTCATTTTATAGGGTTGTTTACCACTTAGAAGCATAGAAGAGAAACTAGGGAGCTTTGTTAACAAAAATTGGGTAAAGGACAATTACTGGATGTGGAAAGAAAACCAAAAGATCTTGTCTCCCAGGGTCTTTAAAGGAGACTGAAACCTTTCTTCCGTCGGTACGAAAATCTTGATGATACTACTCACCCAACCATGCACCACCAGTACAGCGTTAGAACACTCTTTCTTACTCTTCTAAGGCTCAAAACTTGGCCTGCGAAGTTACTATAGAAGGACGGACAGGTTGGTTAAAGCGGACTGCTATGATGAGTTGTTTTACACAAAAAATTTCGTTTTGACAAATTATGATCTTTTTTTTTTGTATTCCAAACAGTATTGTGGATAGATAAATTTTTTTCTTGAACCCAATTTTGAATCAATTTTTGCAAGAGCTGCTCTTATATTGTGAAAATTTTCCTATTCATTGTATATTGTGTTTGTTTGAGTATTCTTATGATGTGTTTAAATTAATAAATATTTTTTATTTAAATATTGAATCATTTTAATTAGTTAGTACCAATGTTTTCTCTTATGTCTTCTTTCTTATATATATATAATATATATATATTATGTATATTAGTTATCTTATATATTATATATATATATATATTATACTATGTCCCCTGCTTAATATAATTATTAATTACATTATATATATGTGATTTTATATTTAAGTATATATATTATATTATATATATGAGTATTATATATATATAGTATATATAATAGTATATATATAATTTTATACTATATATTATATATAATATATATTATTATATTATATATATAGTGTATATATTATATATATATGTTAAGATATTATATTATAATTATATATATATTTAAGATAATAATATAATATATATTATATATATATATAATATATAAGCTTTATAAAAATTTTGGGCTGCCCCCCCCAAGGTTTGGAAGCTGGTCGACCGCCCACTTGCATCCACGCATTTACTTCCTTGCACTAGCTAAACAACTGCTTCCTTTCATTTGCTCCCAGATTTTTTCCAGTTTTCAACTTGTTCACATTCAACTGATTTACTTGCGAGGTGCTCTTAAAATACTTATCACTCTTATTCACCTTGCTCACTTTAACTTCTCACTCCTTAATTTCTACCCACTTCCCCTTTCCTTAACAACTTCCTCTAAATCCAAGTCTCCACACCTAAGTTAATTATACATAAAACAAAGTGCATAGATGATTCCCATAATCCAGCTTTCCGTAAACCCCCTCACTGATTTAACATCCAACATATACTTCAACATTCTCCCTTTTCTTTCACCATAAACGCAAAATCAATCATACTTTAGCGTTCGTGTGTTGTTGAGTTACCATCGAAAAACCCGCAGCATCCGATCCCTCGCGTATGAATACAGTTGTATTTTAAGGTAGTTCACATCACTATCCCTTCTCTCCTCTACAGAAATCAATCCAACATTCCTACCATTCTTCATTTTCTCCTCGACCACCCCCTAAACCACCTGTTATTACCATTTCTTTTTTGATCTTTTGATACCCTATCCAATCATTTAATGGTCACTCAACACAAGTCAATCTTGAAGCTCCTACTCACCCATCCATTACCATCATTCAGATGTTGATATCCCGAGAGAAATAATCGCAACTCTCTTTAACATTACCCTTGATGGACATATGTCACAACCACACATCCCTAATTTAACATTAGAATTTTAGTACCACACACACAAGTTCTACCCACAACTCTGTTTTACGGACAGAAGCTCATTCTCATCAGAATTGGCAACTCCTTCCTCTTCTCCCTTGGTTTCATTCCTTCCACACCTGCACAAGACACATTTTATACCACCACAACCTGCAGTTTGTATCTCACCCTTTCCCTTTTATCTTTGTTCCCGAGGTTCCACCAGCCGAGCAAATATATATATATATAATATGGTATTATGTAATATAGTATAATATAATATGATTATATATATATATATGATATATATATATATATATAGTATTAATATAATATATATATATATATATAGTATATTAGTTATTATACTATATATGTGGTATATTTAGTTATTAGGTGTGTAATTATAGGATATCAGTTATAGTATATATAGTTATAGATATTGAAAATTAAATCAGCATAGTATTTCAATATAGCATTAATATTTTATATATAATATGTATTAATGTGATCATTAGTTATATTATATAAATTATATAAAGCAATAGGAGCAAAGATATATAAATTTGTTTTAATATGTTTTCATGTTAGTATTATCTTATGAGTTTCAATGAATTAATAATTTGGGTCTTACCTTTAGTTATAATTTAGGCAGATGTTGAGGTATCTCTTATTGCACAACCGCTGTAATAAAATTTTATCAATTTTGATTCATAGAATGTACGATTGTGAGTCTTAGAAGTTGCCCGCCCTTATGTTAAATGTGGCTAATTTATAAGTTCTTATGTGTCTATATGTGTGACATAGCAAGGAAATTCTAAATTATCCTCGTTATATAGTTTTGGAGTGTGATGTATTCATGTTAGAATCTCTCGCGGTCTCTCCACCCCTCCCTAATCACAGATTTGTGCTCCTAGGTAATTTGAGGCAGGGATTGGTTGTCACGCCCGACTCGAGTGTCCTTTGGACACATAACGTGGCGGCTGGAGAAAATTTACAGAAGTTCATTACCAGATGATATTATAATTAGACGTGAGTCAAGGCGTAGTTGTTCTAGATATGGGTTTTCTGTAAATGGACCTACTTGCTTTCTGCTAAATAGCAATGAAATCTAAGAGGATATGGTCTAAAGAAATCTGCCATTCATGGTTTAGATCTCGTTTCAGATTAATAATTTGGGCTCTCGGTAGGTCAAATATATCTAGTGTCAGGGGGGTTTAGCTCTCTAGACGCCACCTAACCGGAAGCCGATAACCTAGGCCGTATATAGCCAGACAACATCCTCCGTCTTAACCGAATCCTCACAATGTATAGAGTGTAAGTGCCAATACAAGCAGAAATGGCGTAGTCAAGGCTTCATTTATAATTGTTATATAGTAATAGCAAGGGGAAATTTCTAAATTTGTTTTAATATGTATTCATGTTAAATCGGTTTCAGATTTAATTAATTTTAGACTCTAAGTTAATTTAGGCAGGTTGTTTGAGGTATCTCCTTTGCACAACCGTGAAAAATTTACAATTTGATGTAGTGATTAAACGTGTGGTCAAGCTTATTTATATTGGTTATGTGTAATAATAGTAAGGAAATCTAATTTTGTTTTAATATGTGATCATGTTAGATCGAGTTTCAGATAAAATTTGGGCTCCTTAGCGTAATTTTAGGCAGCGTGTTTTGAAGTATCTCCTTTGCACAAAACCGTGAAAAATTTACAATTTGATGTAGGAATAAAGCGTAGTTCAAGGCTTATTTATATTGTGTAATGTGAAATAGCAAGGAAATCTAAATTTGTTTTATAATGTTGTATTCATGTTTAGATCGGTTTTCAAGATAATAATTTGGGCTCCTAGGTAATTAGGCAGGTGTTTGAGGTAATCCTTTGAACAAACCGTGAAATTTTACAATTTGATGTAGTGATAAAGCCGTGTTAAGGCTTATTTATATTGTTATATGTGTAGATAGCAAGGGAAATCTTAAAGTGTTATCTCGTATTTATTATGTATTTCTAGTGGTGATATACGATAGATCGCCGTCCAACGTAAATTACCCACCCTAATATCCCCATATATTGGTGTGGTCTACACAATTTAAATGTCGGTAATTATAATAGGTCGACACAAACGGCAAAATAGTGCACTGTTTTTTACGGTTAATCTTCCTATTGCCTCGAATTCTATGCGCAGTGAAAAAATCTATAACACCAAAGCGGATATTGATTTATTCTAGTGAATACAACAGACAGCTAAGTCCAAGTGGAAGACATGTTTCACTCCTTATTAATACTAATGATTTATCCCTCCAGTACAGGTTGTAATAGCAAGGAAATCTACATTTGTTTTTATATGTATCTAATTATTGTCATATCATTAGTAAATCGGTTTCAGATAATAATTTGGGCTTCCATAGGTAATATTTAGGCTAATGATGTTAATGATAGGTATAATCTCCTCTTTGCACAATCAGTGAAAATATTTTAACATAATTATAGATTATTAGTATAAGTGATGTTATAAGCGTAGTTCTAGGCTTATATATTTTATATTGTTATTATACAAAGAACAGATGTATGTTAATTCTTTTATTATTTTTTAAAAATTAAATTGTAGTGGTTTTTTTTTTATTTTAAAAATATTAATGTTTTTTAAATTTTTTTTTCCCTATATTTGGGTTAAGGTAGATTTTCGGTTTTTTTTCCCAATTAGATTTTATAATAAAAATAAAATATATTTTATTTATTTGGTTTCATTATTATTTTATTAAAATTTATTAATAGGGCTTAGGATATGTTTATGATATATAATAAAGAGAATTTTACTGAGATATACAAACCCAGTGAAAAAAATATTATTATCAATTGAATTTTTGTGTAGTATAAAAGCGTAGTCAAGCTTATTTATATAATTAGTTATATGTATGTTATATTGAAGAAAAATATAGCCTAGAGGAAAGAATGCGAATAATTTGGCGAATATTTACCGAAAGATAATGGTATTCATTGTTAGATCGGTTTCAGATAATAATTTGGGGCTTTCTAGTTAATTTAGGCAGGTGTTTTAGGATTCCCCTTTGCACAACTGTAAAAATTTTACCAATTTGATTGTAAGTGATAAAACGCGTAGTCAAGCTTATTTATATTTGGTTTTTATAGGCTCGTATGGAAATAATAGTAAAGACAATGGAGAGGAAATCATAAAAAGTGGTTAGTGAACTTTATATATGTTTTCAAACCGCTATTTAGATCAGTTTCAAATAATAATTTGGGCTCCTACGTAATTTAGGCAGGTGTTTTTTGGTATCTCCTTTGCACACAACCGTAAAAAATTACCAATTTGATGTAGTGATAAAGCGTAGTCCAAGCTTTATTTATATTGTTATTATGTGTAATAGCAAGGAAATCTAAAATTTATTGTACATGTGTTCTCTTACAAAATGTACATCTCTCCATGTATAGAATCTGAATTTCTCAGGTTAAACAAATATGCCGAGTCTGTTCTACACATAGGTAGCATTAGTGCGACATAGGCTTGTAATATTAGATTGATTATATACTCACTCCATTCCCAGACCTCTAAAACAACACGTCAAAAATTTTACACATGTTGATCTTAGTATTATGTCATTAAAGCGATGAGATACAGTATACTCAATATATTAACTTAATATTGTCGAATCATATAAGTGAGGAATGTGCAATAGAGCTAAGGTAAATTCTCCCAAGTGTCATCTTTTTATAACTACAATGGTGTGATAACATTGAATGTACGTGTAGTGCGGTTTCAGATCAATTATCTTGTATGGTCACTAGGTTAATTTATAGCTGCGAGCTGATTTGAAATTGGGACAGACGTTATATCGACAAGAGTATCTCATGATTTGGTGTCATGCACAATGTTGATATATAAATATACATATTTGACTTCTGGCTAAAGTTGTATATAAAGCAGGTGCGTAGTCGATAGCTGTTATTTTTAATATTGGTTGCTATCATTGAGCTTGATATAGTAGTTTATTAAAATCGTCTTACAGGAAATACTAATTTGTTTTCATTATATAATGACTACAATGAATTCCTGATCTCAGGGTCAGGATTCAATAGAGAATTATAGAGGGTGGCGTGCGTCTCGGTAACAGAGCGTTTAATTTAGGGCAAATCTGTTTGAGCATGGAACCTCTCCTGCTAGTCGTTGTGTCACAACTCCATAACTAATTAGAATCTGTTTCAAGTTTATTTGAGATCTTTCTTTACCTTTAGTGCAATCCAAGACAGATGTCAAGCATCGATTATTAGTTGCTTTGTTTTTTTTTCTCAATTATGCCTGGTATTAGCAAGGAAATCTAAATTTTTTTAATATTTGAATGAGATTCTTAGTGTTTAAGGAGTGCGCGAAGTTTCAGATAATAATTTGTGACATGCCTCCCATATTGTGAAAATATATAAGGCAGGTGTTTGAAGGGTATCTTCCTTTGCAAAACCGTGAAAAATTTACAATTTGAATTGTAAGTCATAAAAATGCAATGTCTAGTGAGTGTCAACATCCTATGGGGATATGTTTTATAGTGTTATATGTGTTGAATTAAGCAAGAAATCTATCAGAATATTCGGTTATTTTATATAATAATGCTCCCATTCATGATGTACCAAAATCCTCGAGATACTTCACCGAATCACATAAATCTTCGGACCACACCACCACTCACTACTCAACGATTAACCAAATTTTCAGGCAGTGTATGTTTAGATTAGGTATCTCCTCTTGCATAACACACTCCGTGAGAAATTTACAATTATGATATTATAAGTTTGTTAAGTGATATAAAGTACGTAGTTACAAATGACTTTTTTAGACTAATCATTTGTATAAGTGTTGGATACCCAGTTTAATGATTAGCAATTTGTTATTAATAATGTATATATATATACATGTTATATTAATTCGGTTTCAGATAATAATTTGGTCTCCTATAGTGATAATAGGCAGGTGTTTGATATAGTATCTCCTAATTATTGTACTATAACAACTCGTTTAAAAAATTATTATACTCTCACAATTGATATGTTTATTAAAATAAAGTAATAATTTTTCGTACGTATCATAACTTATAAATATATTAATTGTTATATGTGTTGTATATAGGCAAGGAAATCTAAATTGTTTTTAATATGTATTCATGTTTAGATCTCGGTTTCAGATAATTTTAAATTTGTGTGCTCCTAGGTTAATTTATGATTCAAAGCCATTCCTATGCAACACAGTCATCAACCTCTTGAATAAAATTTTATAATCAAGCAGTGATGATGAAGATGATCAATTAATTGTTTAAGAAGGCATAAAAAAAATCATCGACCAGTACGTGAAAGATAATCTCATTTACTATGACGAAGATCCTTTCGGATGTTTGGAGGATTCAAGCAGAGATGTGTCTTGATTTTTCACAGATAGCAATGACCTATTCAAGTGCTTCCATTGAATGTAACTTTAGTGATGCCGGTCTGATCAATGACGAAATTCGTTGCGTTTTAAAATGCTGAGAGGGCTGAAAAATTATTTCTGAATAACTGATTTCAGCTATTTATTATGCTATAAAACATAGTTCTATATATTAATGAAGTAATTTTATTCCCTCAAAGAGTGGAACTTAGGAAAAGACGTTTGTATGAGGCATGTACAGGAGTTTGATTTCGTTCGGCATACTAGAAACAGGAAATTGAATATTCTTATAGGTTTTGTAATATTATTACTTAAGATGAACTAGAGCAATTATATTTGCCATCTTGATCCTGTAATAAGGTTTTTAGAAAAATAAGCAAAATATTCCACATTTAATTTAAATCAATAAAAAAATGTGGCAAGTACTCGGCAACTATTTAATAAATCGTTTATTGCATATATTAAGAAAATCATATTGCTCTCATTCCGCTATTAATAATTAAACAGTTATGTAGTAAACTTTAAAGAAAGAAATATTATAATATGTAATACTATATATAAATTATTTATATTATTATTTATCTTATTATATTTAATATATATATGTTATTATTTATAATATTAATACAAATTATAAATTATAAATTAAATATTAAAAACGATATTATAATTATATCAGTAAAAATGTAACATTTAATTATATAATATATATTTATATATATCTTTTTAGATGAAAATATTAATGTTATTCATAAATTGATATATAATAATTATTATAGTATATAAAAATTAATATATTAACTTAAAAATTTGTGACATTGAATATATTTATGTAATTTAAACTAATTTAACTTTATAGTTTATTTTTATTTTTAATTCCATATTATATAAATATACTATTATATATAATATTATATATAATATTATAATAACTATAAATACTTTAAACTATTTGCACAACTTGCACATTCTCGTAAATATATTATATTAGATTTATATATTTAATATATAAGTAATAGGACGTAATCCTATAAATACCTATATAAAAATTTGGAAATGAAAAATTAATTTTAAAAATCAATTATCTAGTATATAACATATATATAAATTAATAAATCTACTATACTATACTATAAAATAATTAGTTATTATTTATATTATAACATACGTATTTAAAATATATAAGATAAATATAAAATTAAAAAAAAAATAACAATATAACTATAACTTGGATAAATATATATATATATAAATAAATAATTATAAAAAATATTAATATAAAGTACAAAAAAAAATAGGTTATAATATAAAGTAATAATATAATATAAATTTAAAGGTAAAAATAATATAGTTATAAATAAATACATAATAAAGTATATAATAATATAGTATAAAATAATTAAAATAATATAGATATCATATAATATTTATTATAGTAATTTTTACTTATTATTTCATTTTCTTCACTTTTAGCCCATTCTGCACATATAGTAGAATAAAAATTCATATAATAGATATAAGAAATCAAAATACATATATATCATCAAGGGAAAGAAAAGTAGAGCAAAAACCCTCTTTATATTATTTTTAGTATTTACCCCTCTTATAATCTAATAATTATATGTTATAATTATATATTTATTTTTTAAATATAACTAATAGAATATGTAAGGTATTCTACCTCATTATATATTTTAAGATATTTTTTATGATATTTGTATTCCGCTCCGCTTATTCTTTCTTAAGCTAATTACAGGTTATCTGTAAGGTATATTTATATTATGAATATAAAATATAATTATTGTATATTATATATTCATCTATTTTTATCAATAACTAAATATAATAATGAATATTTAATTATATATTATATATCACGTAGGTAAAAACCCCTTTTTATAACTATACTTATATACTGCACGTTTGCTTAGTACTCAAACTATCCTATACACATAGTCTAGGTACTATATATACGTACTTATATGTATATATTTTACTAATACTATATACTATATACTATATTATATAAATAATATATATATACTGGGTTATAATATAACTACTAAATAGCATAATAAAAGACAAATATAAACAAAATCAAAAAAAAATAACTATTTATATATATATATATATATATATATTATATATATATATATATATATAATATATATACATATATAATATTATATATATTGATTATATATTATTATATATCACCTAAAATAATAAAAATATATATAATATATATTATAATCATATATATATAATATTAATACTATATACTATACTAATATATATATATATAATATATAAATATATACTATCAATACATAATTATATATAATATATCTATTATATATATATAATTAGATAGTATATATATATATATAATATATATATATATAATATATATATATAGTATATATATATATTATATATTCAATATATAATATATCTGACGTTTACGGGAAGTTTAAAAATTCATGATTACAATACTAGACTATACTACCTACCCAAACATATCAATACATACTAATATATATAACTATATACTACTAATATAAATACTATATTACATATATATATATATATTTTATCACAAACCATGTCTACATCAAGTAATATATATATTAGTATATATATTATTAATTATTAATTATATTATACTATAGTTATATAAATGTATATTAAAATAGTATAAATATATATAAAAAGCATTTACAAGAATATTTAATATATAGCCATATTAAAAAATATATATAAATAAATAATAATCAGCTAAACTTTTTAGATCTTCAAATCCATTAGGAGGGAGCACATAAGATCAATATAATTAAAAATATATTATACTAAATTAATATAAATATTAATATATTATGATATAATTCAATATATTATTTTATTTTTATTATAATATAAGAAATATATATAATATATAAATTTAAAATATTATTACTATATATTATATATATAACTTCAATATATAATGATTAATATATATTATATATATAATATAAGATTATAAATTAAGTTAATAATAGATTATATTTTTAGTTTTAATAATTAAAATAAGAAAGAAAAGTTATTTATTCTCTTTCTATACATTTGTCGTCCAGTTTTTCAAATAAAAACAAGCGGTGAGGAATATTTAATTAAATAATAAGTTTTTATAGTATAAATTTTATTATTTTATTAACATTATTACAATTTAATTTTTGATTATTATTATACCAAATCGTAAACGACCAATTAGTTAAAATTAAAAAGACTTTATAATAAAGTTAATTTTAACTAATTACAGCTTTGTAATATATATAATATGCTAATAATTAAATTTCATTAAATTTTCGTACTTACCACGCGAGTTTACACAAACCCTACAATAATAACTTTAAAATCACAGGAGGAGAGCTTCTCTTTACCATCTTAATGTTCTAATAGCTTAACCATATTCCGATAGTCCCGCGTACTCAGAGCAATTACACTATTGTGTAATCACAATGACGTCAAATATCTACTCTCATTATCACTTTATTATATCATAATTACACCATTGTGCGTGTGATGTCTCAATAAACCTCTATGCGATAACCCTAGTATATCAATCTATTTCGTAGTTATACACCATAATTTACATTATCACAAAACCACTGTATATGCATTCTCTAAAATGTAAAAATATATTGACAACCAACTAATGTTTTTATCATTCATCGAGAGAGGGATTGGCTTATTCATATAACAAGTCAGTTTGGAGTTAAATCCTTTATGAATTAATCACCTAACTTGAGATTGACAGGTGATAAACCAAAATACAGTCCCATATAATCAAACACTTAAATCTTACGTGTCGATGAACTTAATAGCGCTTGACCAAACCTACAGCTTTATAGACGTCCCCATACCGTAGGACTATTTGTCCTTCGCTTCTTATATACATTCTTTATGGCAATATTAACCGGTCAATTTTATACGAATTAATTTATTTTAGTATTAACTCTATCTTAATCTCATAATACATCAAATATAATCTATTTAAATCTCTCTAATTAATCATAACCTCCTCTTACTCACTACTCTTTACATCTCTTTCTCTCTATCTATACAATATCACTCTCTCTCACTCTTGTCAGTTAAATCTCTATCACACTCATCTTCTCTACTTCTCTCATCTCATCTCTCATCTAATAATTCGATCAATATATTTATATTATATAATTATATATATATATATATATATAATTAATAATATATAAACTTAATAAATATTATAGTTAAATATTGTAATTATTATATAAATATATATATTATATATATTTATAAAGTATATAATATATATATATATATAATTTATTAAAATTATATTAAATATTTATATAAATATTTAAATAATATTTTTATATTATTAATTTTTATTTTTTAAAAATTAATGTTATTCCTTTAATTTGTTCAAACATCATTATTGCAAAGGTGTCAAACTCACTTACGAGTAGCATCATATGAGCAATTTACTTTGGGAGGATAATTATATTATATTAAGAACACACTGCTTCGTGAATAGATGTCACTGGAGGGAAAACTGCACTCAATAGACACAAAATTATAGTAATATTAAGGTGATTCTTTTAACGCTTATAGCGATGACAACTACACAGTTTAGTTTTTTAAAAGTCTAATTAAAAATTATTGAGTAATGTAAACTACAATCATAGTAAGGCCTACAATACTCATAGGAATATTATAATTCCTATCATAATAAAATAATAGTTTAAACGAGAAATATAAAATTAAAAATTATTATCATAATTTATTGTTAAAAATTAAATAAAATATAGCTATATATTATTATATATCCCCACCTAATATACTATTAAGTATTTATATTATTATAAATTAAAATAATAGTAATAACATTTTAAAAATCAATAAAATTAAATAGTAATTCAAATAGTCCCTAGTGGCACTTTGACACATCATTCTATTCAATTTCTTTATTATTCATTTCTTAAGCTAGAGGACAACCACGGCTCATTTCCTTATGCTTCCCTTCCGTTAAACGCCAGCGGCCTGAATATAAATAAAATAATTTATATAGTAATATTAATTTCTCACATAATAGTATGATTCCCTTTATTAAGTTTAAATATAGCATTTTATATAATAATATTTTAGTATGATATTGAAAATTAAGTATATTTTAAATAAAATATATTATAAAAATAAATATAGAATTTATATTATATTAATATATATATTAAAGATAAATTATAAAGATAAATCAAATTTTTAATGTATATGAATATATATATTTATATTATTATTAAAATTATAGTATTTCTAATAATAATAGTATTTCTATAATATAAATTAATTTATATATAATATATATGATTTATAAATGGTATTTAAATACATAAATAATATTAAATACCTATAAACTATAATTATAATAAATACTAAATATTACTTTATCTACCTATTCGACATACTATTAATATTTTTAACTCAACATACCACATAACTATTAATAAATACTAATTAATAATATATATTTTAATAATATAGTATAATATACTATATTATATTATATATATTATAAAATTTATATAATATATAATAAATATACAAATTTTATATTAAATATAAATAGTTATATTATTATACTAAATATTATATTAATAATATAAAATATATATTATTAATATATATTTTAATATTTACATAATATTAAAATTATTATATTTATGAAATATTTTATGAACAGTATTTCAAAGATAATTTTATAAATACATATTATAAAATTTAATTAGATATTAACAAATAAGATTTTTCATTATCACATTGTTTAAATGTAAACATTAATAATAAATTTTATCTGTAATATATAAAACTAATAATTTATATTGACTTTTTGAGATTCATATATAATAATGTAAATTTAAAATATAAATTTAAAATAATGGAATATATATATAAAATAATATAAATATTTAAAATATATAAAAAAATTTCAGTTTAGTTAATAAATAGATATATAATAAATATTTGATAAATTAAAATATAATTAATTGAAATTGAAATTATTTGAAAATTATATATATATTATATAAATTATATATTATAAATATAACTAAATAATATATCATAATAAAATAAAATATAACTATATATATTAAAATAAAATTTTTAATATTTAAAAATTTATTCCTTATATATGATATAAATAAGTAATTTATATAAATATTATATATTTATAATGAAATAAATATATATATTATTACATTTATATGTATATATTTTAATGATTACATAATAATTTAATTATAATTATATTACAGTAAAAATCAAAACAGTTAATATTAAATTATATATGATAAGATAATATTTATAATATATTCATATTTTTTTATATCATTATTATATCCATTTACTTCAACTATTATAAAAATCTCCATTTGACTCATATTTATATTAATATAATTATGTATAGGAAATATAAATAAAATAACCTTTCCGAATTATTTACAGTGAACAAGGGTTTTGTATAAATAATTAACTAGCATAATGATTTAGAATTTCATTTTAAACCGCTTTTTACATTATATACAAAGAAAATTTTTATATATATATATTATTTATCTTATCGCATAATAGTATATTTTTTTTATATATTTATATAACAGTTTTGCTACTTTTATTAAATAATTACCAGTATATTATAATATAAAAACTCAAGGATTTTAGTTAAGCATTTATCACAAAGATAAAACAATAAATTAAACATAATATAATAACAATAAACTTTATTTATGCAAACAAATATCATCTTAGTAACAATATTTTTTAATAACAATAACTAAATATCAAGATATATTTATTATCACCTTATTTAGCCCGGTGTCTTATATTAATCCCGGTTGTGTATGTGTCTACGAGCAAATATTTATTTTTTTCAATATCAGAGAGATCGCAGGGAGAAAGCATACAGAATAGGAGATGATATATACAAGATCAAAAGAGAGAGAAGGAAAACAGAGTGGTAATAATTGACAAGATATGTAAAAGAAGACAGTTTAGAGTGGCGAAAAAAGAGAGAGAGAAGAAAAAGTGATAAAGGAAGAAAAAAAAATCATGATCTCTGAAAACTAATAACTTATATAGCCTAGAGCATCGAGCATAGGGAATCAACATCTTTTGGTTTCACTTCGTAAAATATAAATAAAAGAAGGATAGAGATTAGGAGGAATGTGTAAAACATAGGAAAATTAGTTAAAAGATAATAGAATAAAATGAAAGTATTGGCTATTTTTTTCTAGGAAGCAGTTCAGCGGTAGACATGCAATCATATCTATAATAATCATTTATAAAAATTACATTAAAAGAAAAATATTAGGGAAAGATAAAAATATGGTAATAGACTAAACAAATTATTCTAGATAATATATGCATATAAAATTTAGATATAAAGAATAGATAAGTCAAATGAAAATTCTAGCTAATATATAATCATTAACAATCATCAGATAGTACGTAGTAAAATGAATAGTGATAGAATATGGAGCGATGAATAAAGGTAAATAGAAATCAGATAAATAAATATAGCTACGGGTAGAATGAGATTTAGAGGTTACTAGCAAAAGGAGAAGAAGAAGCGTAACGAGTTATATATATATTATTTTGTAAATGGTCCTCATATGCAATGTAGGGGCTTCGAGCCGACGGGGAACACAGGGTGGACTTTTTCCTACCCCTTAGGGTAGGGGCGGAGGAAACCCGCGCGACACACCCAAATAGCCAAAGCAGCGAGGGTTCCGGAAGCACCCTCCCCGGGGGAGGGAATTAGTCTACCCGTAGTTCCCCGGAAGGCCGAGAGCCTCCGACTCCTGCCATCGGTGCGGTATAGCCCTTGGGTATTCTTTAGTAAAAAAAAGAAAAGCATAAATTATAGAATGCAATATTTTCATTAATAAATTTAATAAAAAGGTTATTTAATCTGATTACTATGGATTATTACCAATAATTTTTTTTATATTTTTATCTTTTTTTACATTTCCTATCTAACAATTTTACCTAGGATTCCAAAAATCGTATTTCGTTTTCGCTGATACGCATTGTAGCTTTTGAGATTTTTTCTTTTTTGTTTTTTTTTTTTTTTTTTTTTTTTATTAAAAACATTTTCCGCACTTAAATTTGACCAGCATTTTCCAAGCAGTTTTATTCCTTTTCCCTGTAGCATTTGTAGTTTTTGAGATTATAAGAATGGAAATTGAATGAAATTTTTTGTCTGTTTAATGAAATCAATCTTCCCTATTTATATATATATATATATACCTATATACTATATACTATATAATATTATATATATATATATATATATATACATATATATATATATAATATATATAGATATAGATATATAATATATCAATATATATATAATATATATATATATATATATTATATAATATATATATATGATATATATTATATACATCGATATAAATTTAGAACTGCTAACAAACGCTCTCAGTTCGTAAAGAATAATGGAGGGGGTTTGGGTTTGTAAGGAGATGGCAAGATGGTGCAATATTAAATATATAGTATATATTATATAGACTTATCATATATATATAATAATATATATAATATATATATAAATATAGTATAATATAATATTATTATATATATATTACTAATTATATTATCTATATATATATATATATATCATAAATATATATATAGTATATAATATATCTTGTATTGAAAATAAATTTCTTTGTTTTTCCTTTATATAGTAAACAATAAATATCAGAGGAGAATAAAAATGTTTTTGTCTTCGCTCGTCTTTTTGTCATTATATTTTGCATCTATTTATAACAAAAATTATGTTTCTTCTACAAAAGAAATGAAAGATGATGTAAGTAATAACAATACCTATAATAATAATATAATAATATATATATTATATATAATATAGTATCATATATATATACTATACTATATAAATAATATATATATAGTATATACTATACCTTATATATATAACTATAATCTATATAATATAATACTATATAGATATATATACTATATAATTATAATATAGTTATATATATATATTAATATATTATAATATATAATATATATATACTATTATATATAATATATATATACTATATAATATATATATATAGTAATTATAATATATAATATACTAATATATATAGTATATTATAATATAATATATATATAATATATATACTATACTATTATATATATATATATATATATAAGGTCGGAGATGCAGTGCCGCGATAAAGTCAGGCATGTAACGTAGAAACCAACCTGACTAACAGGTACACTGAAAATAACATTAGAATTTATAATTTGATCAGGAGACAAATATGACGTTGGGAAATTAAAAAAAAGATAAAAAAATCAACGATTTTTAAAAAAAAATGTAAGAATAAAAAAATGTTGTAAAAAAATTATAGATTTTTTCTAAGGAAATTGAGCAAGATGTTCCCTGTTAACAGAAAGCAGTTCTGGTGCAACTACCAAAATGGTTGAATTTTTTTCTTAAAACTAGAAAATACCCACGGGTAAACAAGAAAGAATGGATAAGTCGGGGTTTCCTCAGCCTACCGGGGGACGCACGGAGGGACTCTCGTCCCCCCTCTGTCCCTGCGTCACTCGAACCCCCTAAAAAGGATATAAAAAGAAAAACATTATTTCTCCAGGCTAAAAAAAATAGGCATTTGGCAACTTTTGCTCTCGAGACTAAATGCAGGTTTGCACAGGTCAATTCAGAAGCGTCGCACAGATTATTAAAATAAATGGGTGAATATTTAGGAGTTATTAATAAATATTAGAATAAACAATAATTTTTTTAAGTTTCTTTCGATGAAATTAAATTGCTGAACCATATAAATGTTATTTATTTTCCTGTAAGATGTTATAGTTTCTAGTTACATGCCTGAACTCTCTGGATGCCGGCCTATATATATATATATATATATAAATATATAATATAATATATATATATATACTATAATATATATATATATATATATATATAGTATATATATATTATATTACTATAATATATACTATATATTATATATATATATATATAATATTATATATATATCTATGGTCGATAACAAGTTTGGTCGTGCACCATATCTCAACACTCACACCACATACACACACACAATATATAAA
>JABUQX010026852.1:0-22500 GCA_015478945.1 Trachelipus rathkii
GGACCGTAGCAAAATGTTATTTACCATTTTTTGAAGTCGACGCATATTATCCATCCACACATACACTGATATTATGTACCCTTCTCCTAAACTTGTCGTTTTAGATTTTTTTCATACTCCTCTCTCATTCCGTACCGAGTACCCTACTGGATACCGAGCATATACCTGTATGCCGTTGTGTAACAACACCACACTTTAACTGGCTTTGGAGTGTCATTAAACCAGGTTCGCCTCTCACCTGTGCATCGTATATGGAGTCCCATAGCCGTAGTAGAGTTGCCTGCCAACTTTTCACTAAATTACACAAGGTTACCATCTGAATCTGGATGAGCCACGCAGCTCTCTGGCTTCTCTGTTTACGATAAAAAATGGTTACTCATGTGCCGATGTTCCTAGTAGTCATTTTTTCATAAGCAATCTCGAAGCCAACAGCTCAGGACAACTTCTGGCAAAATACAACTCTCATACAGATCGTTCAGTTAACCCTGGGTGAACAATGACGGACAATCTCGACTTATATTTTCATGAATGGATGGAATAGACATCATACCTAGGTCATGGCATCATCAGTAGGCGTTACTTAAAGTTAACCACGTGCTTCCGAATATCGACCGCAAGTAAACTTTGCTGCTATGCTAGATATATGCGGATAGGTAACGTCTATATCAGCATACGTAGTGCGCCTAATGATAATATTTTTGTCATTCCTTAGGAATATGGCAAAAATAGGGATCCTAATGATCTGCACGAAAAACGGGTGTGATACAGCAAATCCGGAGCCAATATATTATGGAATCAGCACCCGAATATTACCACTCACATTATATCTGCTACATAAGTCCATCCAGAAAAATGTCACTTTCTTTTTTTGTGTGACCAGTTGTATAGTTTTCTTTTTAATTTATTCCCTTAAATGATTGACCGGAACTTTGAAAAATAACTATTCGTTGTAAGTACGAATAGCGAAGATGTGATTATTCGTTCGATATATTTGGTGTCGGCTTACCGAATACTTTTAGCCGAATATTCGTTATTCGGCTTTTTCACTATTCTCAGGCACATCTCCTAAACATATTTTATATATATTATATTATATCTTTACTTACCATTATATTAGTATATATTATATACTATTAGGAGTAAATTTTATTAATATAATAATACCTATTATTTCTATATATATATATATATATTATATATTAACTATATATAATATATATATATAATTATATATAATATATATATGTATATAAAATAATATATGTTTGATTATATATAATATATATAATTATGATATATTATATATTTTATTTATATATGATATAAATATATAGATAATAATAGTAAGATAAATTATATTTAAAGTATTATGATATTTTAAGAGATTTTTTATATTAAATATATATATACTAAATCCTATTTTTATATATTATATTTATTATTATATAAATATTGTATATTATTATATATATAATTAATATATATATATATAATATATTATTATATATATATATATATATATTATTATATATTATATAATATATATATTTATTATATTAATAATGTATATATTTAATTAATATTATATAATATTTATATAAATATATTATATATATAGGACAAAGTCTTTGCAAACTGTGAAAGACGAAGATATATCTTTGCCATACAAAAGGATCTTCATCAGGAGAAATGCGCTTTTTATTGACTTACTGACGAGGATTTTTGATACCTGAATAGACAGCTGTTCATCTTTATCATCACTTTTTGAATGCCATAGCATTGCCGCACATTATGTCAGTAACAATGGTGCTTGTGGATAGTTTTGAAACAACGTAGTGGAAGTTCTTTTGCTTTTTTTTAACTATTTCAGACTGGTGTTTTTGAATACGAGTATCTTCACATTATCAGTCGACGCCGACCTTAACCCCTTACGTGAGAAACTTAGAAGTGAAAATTTGCTTTATATCTAAGTCAGAAAACGTACTAATGAAATAACAAGCTCTTGCTTTCTGAAATTGGTATCTAAGTACCATACTGTTAATTTCTCATTATCATATTCTGCTATCTCATCATGACTCGTATTTATTCCATTTGACTATCATTGTCTAAGGATACTAATATTCTCTTCAGTGGTTACGAGAGGGATGACGTCCGCCACTGGAGGAGGTTGGTGTATAGTGAAACTGGATGCGATAAAAAATATTTTGTTCTGTTATGTATAGTAAAGTATTGAGAAGAATTTGCCGTTAGTATATGTAACATCTGTGATTGGTAAGTTGGAAACGAGGTCCGGTTATTTGTTAGTTTACGTGTGTTAATTGAAAGCATGATTCAGTTCGTTACTTAGAGGATATGTTAGTGTATATGTTATATACATACGGTACTGTTCTTTAGTTTGTGGGTAATGTGAATTATGATTGTAGCATGGGTAATGATTGTGACAAAATTGGATGAGGTGTTGGTGCATTGGTAGCATTTATTTCGACGTTGTGTCCCTCAGTATGATAGAATAAGGTCAGGGTGTTGTGATGATATTATTTGTTAGATTTTGTTAAATTAGTATGCTACTCCAATGTCTGCTGGATACTTGGAGCGGAATAGACTGTGAGTGGCCTACGTGCTGTACCTACATCCGCATTTGACGAATTCACTAGGACTTATCGTTCTGTGCTCATCCTCGGTCTGTTGAATAGTGTCTGACATAAAGAGCCATTGCATATCAGCCACTTTTAAGGTTTATTAGTGATATTGGATTTGGAATTCCAGTGTATTTCGGGTATTGGCTTATTCCCTCGACCATTATCAAGATGATGTTAATATTGCTATACCATTTATTTATTCCTATAGCAGAAAAAATAAGTTTCAAATACAAATTCATGAGTCGTCTGCGTAGAAAGAAGAGTTACTATAAAAGATAGTTACTACCAGGTGCTGATACTAGAAGAAGTCAGTGGTACGAGCGCGGCTAAAAGTGTACTGAATTCTTGATACAGCCCTGACAGTCCGAAAAGAATATGTCCGGTACTTTGAAGAATTGAATACTGTGATAATCTCTTGATATATACGATATTAAAGCTTTTAGTTAAAAGTTCCAGTATTTTTTGACTCTACCTCGTGTATATACTGTATATAGTTAAGTTGCGGCCACATATTAATTAAAATTTATTCGGTATCAATATATAATATATACTAAATATATAATATTATATTATACTCATATAACTCTATATATTACCTATTACTACTCTCATACTTACCTCGTCCCCGCAAATATACTATAATATATCCCTATTTTGCTACTATTATATACATCATATACTATCTATATATGTATATATTCAGCTATGTATATATCCTACTATATATTTATAATACAATAATACCTACGTAGGAGCTTAATCGGTTAATATTACCTCCCCAGTTTTAAAGAAGCAACCTAAATACTTATGGACATTTTTTTTTCAGTTGTGAGTATTTAGAAAACAGTAAAACTTTTACTGAGGTACAATATAGATGTCCCAAACACATTTTGCCTTTATATATATATTAATTATATAATATATATATATATTATATATATATATATATAATATTATTATAATATTATTATTATTAATAATTATATTATTATTATTATTTATATATATTATATATAATAATATATATATAATATAATATATTACTAATGTATATTATTATTATATATATATATATTATATATATATAAGTATTCAATTCTCTATAGAATCTTAATAGTTGATATGACTTGCTAAAATGTGTGTGAAACTGATCTAAGTGATTTAAACAAAAAAAAATAAAAAAAAATAAAAAAAAAAAAAAAAAAAAATATGCCCTTTATACTTTGCCTTGGATTTGTAAAGAGGTGTGCCGCCCACACTAAAATTAAATACAACCTTAATAAATATAAAAAATTATCTTTAAAATGATAGAGAAAGAACGAAATAACGAGGTCTATCTATTATCCTCTTATAAGAGAAACTAAAATCCGAAACAATACGAATGTTACAAATGATAACACAAACTGAGAGAGATATCTAAAGATTGAGAAATGCATATTTTTCCTTCTAGATTATCTGGTCTTGATATACAATTTTAAATGGAATAATTTCTCTTAATATTGCAAGCGACACACGCATAACGATAAAAAATAATAACTCTTTATTATTTTTATAATTAATAACTAGTCTTTTATTTTCCCTTCTCTATTTTCACATCTATTTAAAATAAATTATTTTAGAATAGCATATTTCAAAATAATAATAATAATATATATCTATTTTCATAAATAATATAATAATAATAATTAATTATATTGAATAATAATAATATATAATTAATAATAATTAATAATAATTATAGTTATTGATAATAATGTGCAATAATATTATGGATAATGAATAATATAATAATAAAATATATAATAATATAATAATATAATCAGTCTTATCCTTTTTAAATCTATGACGAAATGGGCGACACTAGACACCAACTAAAATCCTTTCCGGCATAATAGCTTTAGTTAAAAGAAAAAAAATAATTGACAAACAAAGGGGCGAAAATAGGAATGCAATGCTCTCGCCTACTTCTCCTAAATAATAATTAGTTAACAAGATAATTGCCAAGTTTTGATTCCTTTAAAGAAGTTCTATTTCTTATGAATATATAATAATGCTTTGGTCGTTTTAGTAAATGCTATTTAGTATTTTCAATCATTTAAATGATAAGCTATTGGTCCTCTCTTACGTCAAAGTTTTCATTGTTAGTATTCTTCAAATACCACTTCAAATACCCTTGTCAAACAATTAAGAAACATTTAATGCACTTCTAACTATTTCTTCATTATAAGAGTTTTATTTCATTTCCTCCATATTCTGTTAATCAGTCTGCGTTCTAACTGCAGTATAAATGCACGTTAAAAATAAAAATAAAAGTCTTCTAACTCACAAATCAGTAAGATTAAAATCTATCTATTTTTAACTAATTTTCAAAGATTAAAAGAAAAAAAAAATTGGTTAGAAACGCTTATAACCATTTTTCCCTTTCCTCATATTTACCTTCTCTTTTAGCTCAGTTCAAAATTAGCATATTGATGGAAAAAAAATACCAGTTTTGAAACTTGGACTCCACTTGTCGTAGTTAACCATCAGTGACAAATACGAACAGAGTGCCCCTGAGGGCGGTAGGGGGTTTTGGACCATTTAAGGGTCCTTTCTCACTGGTGTCCTCAGATATCTCAAAAAATTTGAATTAACAAAAACCTAAAGAAAAAAGAACAAAAGCGTAATTTTCAGAGTTAAAATTCTAAAATAAATGTCTATCTATCTTTGTAGAATGGAATTTTTTTTGAGGCAGTTGTACAGGTAACCCACCAATGCTCTCTCTCTCTCTCATATTGCGCCCACACTGGGTTTATAAATACTTCAAAGATACAAAGCATGCAAATCCCGATATGCGAGAAACAAAAGTGCTTGTTAATGATTTTTAAGCAACCAGCAAAAACATGCCATATAACGAAAATTACAGAAGAACAATAATGTAATCAAATAATTGTGTTTTTTTTTTGTCTGAAAATTATAAAATTTTTATATTACAAGGCTATTGAAATTAACAATTTTCGCACATTTTATGTTTCCAATTTCATCATCACATTATATAGAATATTATAGAATAATAAAAGTTGTTAACAATTAGGGTTGATCGTGAAACAATACTACTACAACTTATTGAAACTATACAGTAACAATATTAATTTATTATAAATAATATTTATTTATCCATTTACATTGTGAATTTCTTAAAACTTTTAGTTTTCTTATATATTATGAATATATATTTCACTGTCTTCATCGAGAGATGTCCTCCTCGAGCTCCTCATCCTCTGGGGAATTCCATTTGTATAAGTTCCCTCACAGTTTCTGCAGGACGCAAAGTCATTTTACTACCAGCCTTTCGACATCCGCACATTCCCCCACAACCAGTTGCACATTGCAAAATATATTATTCAATATACAGTGAGTCTGCAGGGTTTCAATCGCTCTCCGTCCGTTACCTTGAATCCACCCCCAGTCTTCTGGTGGCAGGAGGTTGCCCTGCCACTCCTGCACTTGTAAAATACTCTATAAGCATGCTGCTGAGCTGAGTCTTTTGTGGGCGTGGCAGTGAAACAAGATAAGGCTTCACGTTGTTTGACGATTTCAAGAATGCAGAATATCTTTGGATGTTCAAATTAGATTCACGAGCTTTGTACAGTGCCAAGACCATTTGTTCTCTAGCTCATGATATTTCATCTGGCGTAGATGAGGCATTGTAAAACACATCGGCAATGGCTTTCTGTCTTTCATTTTTTTCAAACAGTTTGACCAACTGTGCTTTGCCCTTTTTATACACAGAGGAGGTGGTGTCGCACCCACTAAATGGGTGTATAAAAAGAATGCTTGGTGAAATTTTTTCTAGTTTCTGTAACTCCAAGGATGAGTATGTTTTTGTTTCAACTTTCCTCTCCCTGGTTTGACAAAATATATATATCTGTTTCCGATGGAGCCGATGCGATCAGTATGACAAGTAAATCTATGTCTTCTCCTATGATTACCGTGTTACATTCAGTAGTTTTTTCGATTCCGCATAGCACAATACTTGTGTCAGATCTCCACCAGCTGTTCTTATTTCAATGACTTCAATTGACATTTATTGAGATAGTATAATGATTAATTTTGATTTATTATTGTTGTTTGTGAGGAAGTGTTGCTGCTGATATGTCACCTTCATGGTCTCAGCAAAATTTAAGTCAACAGATGTTGTATTGCCACTTCTTCGCTTTTGTTCAGCCTGTTTAGCGCTGTTCGTGGTCTCACTGTAGCCATCGAACACAACAGTGCACTTGTTACCATAGTGATTTTTAACATAACTAATATACTGCTTGCATACATCGGAAAAAGTGGACCCAACATTCCACTTAACAAGATGTAGAAGGAAGCCACCATCCATCACATTGAGATCCAGTGGCGTTTCATCAACTGGGAAAAATTCGTACACGGTAGATTTTTTGTTTTCCTCATTCCGTTTTCATTGAAGAGAGATAATGGGAAAGGTACCAATTCGTATCTCAACAGATCCTTTAAGTCTTCATCACTTTTTTTGGTGATGCCAATTCTCTGAAAAATGAGAGGATAAACAACTTCCATTACATTGTTGATTTTGACCGTACAGTTCATATAAGCCAAGGATTCTCCTTCCGATTCTTCTTCATATCTCCAAGGTTTTGCCCAATGACCTTTGTCATAGTGGCCTTTTCGACTTTCAATGTTTTGTAACAATTTACATTGCTGTTTCCAACAATGCCTGTTGCTAAGAAGAGAGCACAGTGTAATAGGTATTTTTGGAAAAAGCTGAGTCTCAATTTAGGTAACTGATATAACCTCAATCAATCAACTTTTCAGCCTATCCGCTCATTTCATTCCGTGGTTTGTCGTAGTAACTGAGTAACGATGATCTACATGCCTGTTCTCTCCATTGAAAAGATGCATACCTCATGTCTATTAATATAATCCTCTAATGTGAAAGAGCTAATGGAAAGTTACTTATGCTGACCCCAACCAATCACCTAATACATTATTTAGCCCAGCACAGTAATCTCAGTATATAATCCCCCCTTTCCCCTTTAATTAGCCCATACTAAGTAAGTGACTCTATTCAACTGTTAACGCATAAAGAGTCTGTCGTATCGTTATATCATACCTATATCAGTACCACCCACACCCTAAGTATGAGTCGTCTTAGATTCTGTGAGGATTATACTGAATAAGTTTCCGTTCTTGGTCCAAAGTTCAAATACCCAAATGGTATATGAGTTAGTGGATATGAATAGCCCTCATATCCTGAGTATAGAACTAATATTAGATGGAAATACCCACTTTAGTACTATACTGTAAGTGATTATCTTATAACTATACTATATAAAAATAGGGAAATCATCTGCTGGGATCTACAGTCATAAAGCGTGAGACTCGCCAATTCAACCTGAGTATCAGTTCAGCTAGCTTATGAAATTTTTTCAATAATGAGGACCCATGCCAAAGTAATACATGCCACATCCACTATAAATATTAGTAGAATCTAAGTACCGCCTGGGGACTTCCGCATATTATCGCCTTTTTTGAATGAATGTTATACAAGTAACTTGCCCGTTTGTTACATTGGTAATACCTCAGAATTTGTACCAGAGCCATCTCTACTTCCGTTAATAGCGTGGTATCAAAAAGGACATTTTATCTAAAAGATAAAATATACCGAGATATGAAATATTTAGAGAATCGTCAATGTGGTTCTTAATACATCTCTGTAAATAAACTGTTTATATATATATATAAAACAATTCAGTGCATTTTCTATATCCTTTGTGCACTATACATTTTGGACCAAGATATCTTCACCACATTTCCATGTTATTGTTGTAATGTAGTATAATTTGGGCCTATATCAGGCTCGAGAAGAATAAAAGCCGCTGCGAGCGAGAGACAGAGGTGACCACTCTCTACGTCCCTAACTTCGTCATGTGACTAATACCCCAATGATCCGGTGCATACTGATAGTGTTAGTAAAAACCTCGTAGGTGCTTGAGCAAGTGAAATAAGAGTGGTGCAGCTCCACAATCTAGCTGCCTATGAGATCACTCTGCTCACATTATGATCTGTCTCAAACATTCCCCAATTAGGATAAAATTATATGAGTTGTGTCTCGATAAAACGTCATAAAATATACAACCTAGAAACTTTCCATCCTAAACTATAAACATAACTTATATAAACCACCTCCTCACAGAACAGCTAAGAGAGTAAGTTCTCTATAGGCCTAAACCACTGTAAGAGCCTCCAACAAAATAAATTTCTCCTAGCTTTAACCTAACTGCTATATCACGAGTAAGGACCTAACCTACCCTTGAACATCACCATAAAACCCAGTGATCCGACGCCCCTAAAGATCCGTCTTAATACCTCATTGAACCCCTAATAACCATCTACTATTGCTTGCTGGTACAACCTACATACGCGTAAGACTTGACTACGATTGTATCTATGCTTAGTCAACTAATATCTCTTAGACTGGTATGAGCACTTCTTAAATGACTCAA
Organism: Trachelipus rathkii; assembly: GCA_015478945.1. Classification (NCBI taxonomy): domain Eukaryota; kingdom Metazoa; phylum Arthropoda; class Malacostraca; order Isopoda; family Trachelipodidae; genus Trachelipus; species Trachelipus rathkii. Next base: position 9,149 of record JABUQX010026852.1, read on the forward strand.
GCCTAACACTTCTATACCACACTGTGCACTCCTTATAGTGCATCTAACCTTTCCCCACTCACCGTAAAGCCATCTAAACGCATACAGCCCCTTCACCCACTCCTTAACCTCCACCATTGTCTCTCGTAAATACCTCAAACACTTCTCCAGTCATCCCCTCAGCACAATACACTTAAAAACCTAAGCATAGAGGGCTAAGTTCTATAGGGTAAGCTACCTAAGCTAAGCTAAGCTAAGGCTTAAGCATGGAGAGACATCAAGTCTAACACCGCCGATTGTTTTATTCGGACTTGTCGATGATCCGTTGAGTTTTCGCCTTATAGTTGCGTCTAACCCGTTTGCTATTCAGTTTTTGCTGAGTTTTCCAAGGCCCGTTTAACTGTCACATTTCATCTCTATATAAGGTGTATCTTACAATAAGTGTCCGTTTTTTCACAACTGACACCTTTGGTGAAGCCGAGGTCAGATATCTATAAAGCCACTGTTGCAATTTATTTCACAGATGCAAAAAGTCGGTAATCGAGAATATTATTTAATCATATATGTTTCTTGCATCACTTCAATATTGAGATGCAATATTTATACTTTTTTAAAACGGTCCCCGAGAAATTTTTCAGTAAGGCAATTTAACTTCTTTTCCAATTAATACTATGTCGTGTTAAATTGAATTTGTGCAGTCTCCTTCAGTGATTCCTAAATTATGTGATAATGGTTCCAAACACTATCACTCAATTGCCTGCCTCCTGTTAGAAACATGATTGTGTCAAAATAAACCTTTGTGTACTGGCAGAAATGATCTATTCCAGAGAATAACCCCAGGCAACAAATACTTTCCAAATAATTAACTGAGCAGGTTGTGCTGTGGAGATTAACACTTTGGAGTGTTGTGATAATTGTGGTCATGTATACCTCTTTGAAATCATTTTCGTAGGTTATACATATCTCTATATATCTAAGAGCCTTCAAATAGGTCTACCTTGAGTCCTAAAAGGTGAAGTCAGAATTTATCATGATCATCTGAAATGACCCATTAATCTATTTCTATAATTGCATATTTTTTTCAATGTCACTCTGAACGCCCCCTAATACTAATTATGAGGAAATCTGGAGTAAGTGATATAATAATCAGTAAAATCGTGGATTGGAAGCGTGGTCTAGAAAGATCAACTATATTCATATTTAAATTGATGTCTAGGATTCTTTCTTGTCTCCATTGTTATTTATTTGCCACAATAGTGAGTGGCGTAACGATACTTTTGGTTCTGGGTAAGTAACTGATGTTGTGTAATACCCCGCTATGCGTTATTATATGAAGAACACGACTGTGCGGATACACGAATTTATATAAACATAGCTAGTTAGAAATACATTTCATGGGTGGGTACCTGCTACTCTTATATAACGTTCCAAGCACTATAGTTGTGAGGAAAATAAAAATCGTTTGTGCGCTAGTGCATTGTTTGAGAATAGAGTGTAGTTCTAGGTCATAATTGGATCAATGCCTGTGACATTGATTGATATCTTTCTAATTTATAATCGTCCGCTTTTTCTGTTAATCTCTAATGATTTCAGTACACATATTCTTATTAATAGTGCTAATACTTGATGTGTTGGGTAAAAAACGCAGATCATCACTCGATAATATATGGTGAATGATAATCGTTTACCAATATTGATACTAGTAGAAGGAAATAAGTAATATTTCGCTCATGATTACAAAGGTTCATAACTCGCAGGGATTTTAAATCAATAGTGCTATGACATGTACGATATAAGCTGGGTCATGCTTGACATATGGGGTGAGTTGTATAAGATAGTCATATCAATGATAAACACATTTTCTTTCAAGGTGGTTTTATATACGTTTTTAGCTGTTCTAGTAAGTGGATTGTGTCAATTTTAGTCCCCATAGAGAGTAATTCAAGTTGTTAGACAGGATTAAATCTTGTCATCTAAGATATGAGTTCTGAGCCAGTAGCCTCTACGCTAGCTTCCTTTGAGGAAGAAAGAGATGTCGATAAGATCTCTTTCATCTGGTGGCTCAAGACTAAATCTGCCCTATACTGTTATCGTACTGTCAGGGTCTGCGCTTTTAATTCTTTATGTCTATAACCACATTGTGAATATACTTAGTTCTTTGTGAGATTTTTAGTGTGAGCAGAACTGGAAATAGTCTGTGATTTACAATATACAAGTTAGGATTAAATCATGTGGCTAGAATATATGCAAAGATCATCAATAATAATATAGAAAGGACCAACTCTCCATATAGTCTCGCTCGACATGCTATTTTGAATATGATAGTATATCTCCAAGCGTGCTCAGACAACAACGGTTGTCCTAAGAGTCTGTCCAATTATCGTTGTTCATTTCCATACTCAATTAATTGCACTCAGCATGTGTATATATATAATCTTAAGACTAGTGACATTTTCAAACATCTGCCAGTTCTGGTGAAACTTGTGTGTCTTGTAAAAAACATGTGTCAACCCAGTTGTGTGGAAGTTTCTGAAGATAATAACTTAGATGGACCTTTTCTACTCTGTGTGTGTATATTACATAGTATATATTTCATCTCGCCAATATATATGAGTTCTCGGAAAATAAAAAGTACTAACGCACTACTATCTCAGCAAAGTTTCGCGACTTTACAGCATGTCTCTCGCAAGACGAGCGTAATATTCAACTATACCTCTGCTAAGAGTGGCTCTCGGAGCCTCTCTCTGTGAATAGCTTAGAATGGGACATTCGTGTGAGCGTCCCGGTGATTTCCTCAAAAGAAAGTTAGCTATGTAACTTATCCTTGACAAAAGAAAACTCAGTGGAAAATTGTAAAATGCGTCGTCTCTCGAGACAATATATAGGGCTCATAGTGAATTAATAATAGAACCGACATATATCTATTGACCCCCTGAACTGCCGGGTTGGTCTTTCCCTGTGTGTGACCTAATATTTATCCTTATCCAATCAAATAGCATCGCCCTAAGATATAGGTGAACGTACTATAATCCCTTTCTCGTTATCTCAGCTATATTTCGCATGGGTCAAACCCCGGAGCCTCATTTATAACCATGTAAAATGTTCGCAAGTGGAACAAACAATGCCATATATTCCGAATGAGAATCACCATATATGCCCGCACAATTGTTCTGACTTCACTTTTTCTAGCCCTCATAACATCTAGCATCTCTATAGAGGCTAATTATGAGGTTTGAGTGTGAATCCACGGCCTGATGCAGTATTCTCTACAGTGTTAACGTGCTAAATGGTATAAATCAAATCTGTATAACCCTTGGGAATATTTTACAATCGACGCCTAACTATGAGAAAGAGTGAAAAGTAACTAATATAACCTGTCGGACGCTTTTTTCTTGCCCATTAATAAAATGAATAAAAGGTTTAATATCCTACATCGCCAGGTTCTTGTCTTAATCTTACCTTATTGGAATTGAAACTAAGTTCTTAGTAATACAATAAGAATATCATGTGGACTTAATACCAAACACGTTTAACCTATTCAACAAAACTTATCTACCACCAAAATGAACCTGATCTCCCATATGAATGGCCTGGTTTACCTTTGATCACTTCACACTCCCCAAATATATACTCTAAAAATATGTCATCTACTTCACATCGCACATGCTGGCCATAAGGTTATTCAATATCAGATTGACAAAGTGTGAGCCGATTAGTCGACCATTAGAAAAGGCGCTGTCTTACAAAGTAAGACATATGATATTTTCGCGCATTACTCTGCAACACTCAGACAAATAAGTGAGTTTGAGTGATATGAATCGTTTCTATTACGCATCATAGCAAAAAGACATTTATCTTATAGTCGCCTCATATGAGTTTCTTACGATATATATGAGATAAAATTCTAATGGATAATATTCTTATAATGTATATACGATGTTTCGTAAATGTGTATAATATAAAAAAGCGATAAAAGATAAAAGTTAATCTCTCATTTAATTTATGTGTCTTTATTTTTATGACTATAATTGATCCTCATGTGAATTTTCGTAAGTATTTCAGAGTGATGGAAGATACTATATGTTAATGCCTAATAACACCGAAAACATAGTCACCCGCCCATGTATCCTCTAGTGTGAGAATATATAAATTTCGGTTTTAGCATTTAAAGTCTGTTGTAAAACATATGACAAGTGACAATTTTATTTAATCATCTAGGCTTTAATCTTGCAGAAGCGGGATAAGCACTATAAAAGTATAAAATACATCTCAAAGTATATATAGTTTACTATTTTCAGCTTGTATCAAATGGCTTTGTCTTAGGGACTTACAAGTCTGTAAAGTGTAAGAGCATAGAAGTGCTGAATGACTTTTTTTTCTTTGTTTGTCTTTTCATTATTATGATTTTTAGAAGATGGAGTGTGCATCGAGAAGGAGTTAAGAATTACGGGAGTGATAGCGCCGAAAACCGTTATGTGCGACTAACTAACAGAAATACTCTCTCTCTAGAAATTATACCAGCAAATAGAGTTATCCATATATTGATTCAATCCAATTATATCTGCAAAGGATTGTTGAAGGTTGATATAGGTGTTATACACACTTATCCCCGACACTCTCAATAATAGCGTGCAGTAATATGAGCTATAGTATTAAGAAATAACATAATTAATAATACATGACAGTTAACGATTGAACAATAAAAATAATCAAATGAGGATGGTGACGTTAAACTTAGGAAGCTGCTATGATATAAAATATTAGTTAGATACTGATTTTATTGAATTTCCAAAAACGATATAATATATATAGTATAAAGTAACAGTTTGTTTCAGAAATAATGAACTTATTTATAAAAATATCATGTATAAAAGACTCATTATATCCTCATAATTGATATAGCTAATAATTGCCATCAATACTAATGAGGTGTAAGTATAGAGTTTCATTATAACTTTTATGCAGTTTACGTGCAATAATGCGTTAGATTGAGTATTACTTCATCACTCTATATATGAATATCATAAAGCTAAATCTTTAATTATAGCATAGGCTCGAGACAAAATAGCAAATAGCCAAGCATCGAATTACTCTAAAATTATATGGAATGATTCATTATAAGCTGATCAAGCTGGAAAAGTTATAGGCTCAAATATCTTATATAGATATAAGAGATCATATATAGATAGGGGATATATAGTATATACTATGTCCCAGCCTCGAAATGCTTCTTCAACTAAAAGACTATATTGTAATGATTGCTGCCAGTACTCCGGAAATTCTCTTCTCTGATAGTCAGTATATTAGTATAAACAATAATTGAATACTCACCTCTAAAAATATATATTATAAATAATCCTCAATACTATTTAATCAGTCAAATGAGTGCTAAATTCCTTAATAAGAGAATAGATAATATATTAGCAAAAATGACAAAAATTCCTGGGAAATGAAGGGTGAGGATAAGAAAGTTGAGTAACTGCGAAGAAGAACAATAATATATATTTCTATTGTCGGCCATCTTTATTGATCCACAGATCAGACTCTTCTCAGAACTGAAGATCTGATATTTAAAAGCTAATGAATGCTCTTTGTGAACTACGACTTCAAATGACTAACATCAATATCTGAACTCCATAAATCTGGATAAGAGTCACGATATTAATTCTCAGTCAGATTATGTATAATAATATCCTTACCTTTGATGGTAATATTGTTACATAATGAATAGAAGTAATAATAAATTTATGAGCACAACAAGTGGGTAACTAATAATTGTAGTGAGTAATGACTATGCTAGAGTAAATAATGCGGATTATAAATAGGATACATATCTTAACTCCAGTTAAAATAAGCCCTTCAGTATAGCTTCGCAACCCTTCCCTGAAAAATACACAAGCTTATAATTTCTCCATAAGCATTAGATGAAATAATTTGAGATAAATATCTCGAATTCACGGTAAATCATGAGTTCAACAGTTAATAAGAAGGCTAATCCTCTACTATCTTACAGCATTTATTCTCAAGACATGAATGACTTACATATCTAAATTACTAGCTTTGCTGCTTCTTAAGTTACATAATTAGTTGTAATAATGTTTAAGAGTCCTACTTATTCTAGTCTTTAACGAGAATAATAAAATCGGATCTAAGGACATTGTTTATAAAAGTATGATTTTTTGAAGAAGTCTATTATATACTTTTTAACCAGGTGTGTTATTTAGAGTTATAATATTATATATTTAATATGCTCAGTATACTTCTCTAAAGAGAATAATTTATTTTTAAAAATTTAGGAGAAAGTAAAATTATAATTTTATTTTTAAATAAATATCATATATAATTCAACAGATTTAGTGTGAGAGTTAAACACTCATCTGAGGAGCAGACGTCATAATACAAGATATACACTAAAGAGCGCAGGCTTTATTTCTAAATCGCTCTCTCTCGGGATCGAAACGTGAGTAATATAATACTATATAATATTTATTTTCTCAACCTTAAATTTTTTTATTTTTAATATAATAAAATTAATATGATTTAGATGTCATTTAAATGAACAGGCAGTTCATCGTTCAAATGAATTATATAACTACTTATATATAAAATTTTAAGATAAAATGAATAGTTAGATAATTATATGCATCACATGATATTTTCTTTATAAAATAATTATTTTTCTATAAAACTATATTAAGTTATTAATTCTATAAAAAATAAAGATAATCATGATGTCATTAACAAACATTATATTGCATCATAAATAAATTAAATTTAATGATTAATACAGTGTGAGAATTAATGACCTATGTATGATATAAATGGATATAAGAGGAAGTGTAATAAGCTGAAGCCGGCCTAGGGATATCTATGGAGCCTATCTAAGGATATTTTTAAAATGCCGAAGCTATTAGAGGCTCAGGGTATAGGTTACATAATATAAAATAAATCCCGGAGCCGAATTATAAAATGCATGTAAAGGCCAGAGTCGTGGTATAATATTTTATAAAATGATGAAAGTCGGAGCCTAGAAAAATAATAATTAGCTACGGCTACACAGCCTACGGGCCACATTGCGTTCGATGGTATTTCTGTTCACCTTGATAACTTTGTATTTACTCTAATATAAATCAGCATTTCTCTCAAAATGAGTTGTATTACATTGTTACTGATATTAATTTTGATGGTAGGTATGTTTTCTGATATATAAGGTATAATTTAAAAGTAACATCTCGAATAATAAAATACTAAATGGTTTATAACTACTTGGATTCCAGGAGATTGACTATTATGACCTACTTGGGACATCAGGAGAAATTAAAACTATTTGACATTATTTGGCAACAAAAATACTAAAATCAAACTAATATATAATACTCGAGAGTGATAGATTCAAGTAATTGCAGAGAATTTAAATTATCAGAGTATATAAAAAGAAACAAGAAAATAAAGATACACTAAAAAAAAATCAAATCAATCAATAAATAGTGCTCAAATAACATAAAATACCCTCAACTCGAATTTCTGCAACTCCAAATTTGTAGATATGTAGGCCTAATTTAATTTCACAAAGTCTCTTTCGTACACCTTTCTTCTGATGTATCTTTAAGAATCCTCACTCCGCTAGATAAAAAAAGAAATTCCAAATCCTAACTGGAAATATTACAGGTATTACTGGGAACGAGACAAGAGCATCATAAAATCAATTCTTTATAATGTACAAAGATAATACGTATGTGTGACCAGTAGAAGAGACAAGTCTTATAATAGCCCTTTACAATACAAACAAATAAGTATTGGGTGGCTTTTCATTAGATCAACTTTAGATACTTCCGATGCACGAGTATAGTACTTTCAAATCCTCTGGGGTGATTTCACAAAAATATTGCAGATTAACGCGATTTGACTGGCATTAAAAGAAACATGGAGTAAATGAATTTATAATGTCCAAGTACGAATATCGATATCTATTTCTATATTCTTGGTCAGCGCATAGTCGTGATGTTAAAATATAAGTGAGTGAGAAGAACTCAAAGGATAAATGAGAGAGTAACAGAAATTCAACTTATGTAAATATTACAAGTAAAATTAGAAAAAATGAGAAACTACATGTAAGTATTAGTGTGTCTGTTTAGAGATGAACATAGACGCAATCTTTAAAGTGAGTGAGATCTCTAGCTCCCGATTCTTGAACAACGCAACAAACACACCTCTCGGTGAGCTAGTACAACTATAAAAGTTTAAGAACATAATATTGACGCTCTATAGGTCTGCCAAAATCAGAGATCACTAGGATGACGCCAAGTAATGGAAGATAGACAAAACAATCAATGCCATTTGTCGGAATTACTCCTACTGACCCCCAGTAAACGTGACATTGTAACCAATAATGAATTCACGAATCTTTATTATACAGGTAGTTAAATGTTACTAGTAAACTCACAATTGAATATCCGAGTTTATCTATACTGACAGAGCAATACTCCTCTTGTGTGCTTCGAGCAGTTGTTGCTGCGACGCTGTTTAATTAAGAAGACAGAGCGCTTCAACGTCATCAAAATCATAATTGTGTCCAAGCCAACTCCTGGAATATATTGTAACACAAATGTTCAAGGGTATACATTTTATAATATTAAATTTAATGAATAAATAAAAAAAAGTTCTAGGGGCGAAATCATATATATATTATATCTCCTCTTGGCCTACAATTATATATTATACCAAATCAAATAAATATACACAACTATACTATCACTAAATATATAATACTATACCTCAAATACATAATATCCTCTATATATGACCATATATATATTAATAATATATAAGCCAGCTAAAAATTCACGCTATATATTATATAATTATTATATAAGCGTACGTAAGAGAAGTTCGGAGATCCTCAACTCATCAAAAGTATCGCTATCAAAATATAATATTCTCACCATGATAACGATATTACACAATGTCATAGAGAGTACTCAGTCAGTACAGTAGTGAACTAAGTAGTAGAGTAAGTAGTCAGTAGTTAGTAGTCGTAAGTATGTAAAGTAGTAGTTAGATAGTAGGTAGTAGTAGTAGTAGTAGTAGTAAGTAGTAGGTAGTATCAGAGTAGTATTAGTAGTAGAAATAGTAGTAAGAATTGAATAGTATGTAGTAGTAGTAGTAGTATAGTTAGTAAGTAGTAGTAGTAGTCAGTAGTAGAAAGTAGTGTAGTAGTATGTTAGTATAGTAGTAGTAAAGTAGTAGTAGTCAGTATAAGTAGTAGTTCAACAACCAATCAGTAGTAGCTGAAGTAGTAGTTATAGTAGTAGTGTAGTAGTAGTAGTAGTAGTAAGTAAGTAGTAGTAGTAAGTAGTAGTCGTAGTAGTAGTGAGTCAGTCACTCTTAACATAAGTAGATTAGTTACTTGAGTACTACTATATGTTCACGAATACGTACCGTGATTCTATACGTAATTGTTTCCACACTGTTCTTCTCTCTTGTCCTCTCTGATCCTCTTACATGAAGGATAACTATCTATAGATTTTCGTGTAAAACGGTAATTCAGAATTAGCTTCTCTTTTGTACGTGTGTAGGTTAAGCTTAATCTCATATAATAATAATAATAAATAATAATAATAAAATAATAGATAAAATTTTAAATAATCATCAATTCAAAGTGTAATTTACATAATAATCCTAAAAAAATCTAATTCGAAAAAATAAGTTAATAATAATAATAAAAACCTTATCTTTTATATTAATTTATAAATTCACTATCTAGGACAAAAAAAGTCCCTTTGAATATCAGCTACTTCTTTCTGCTACTCCTGATAATGGTGAGTTTATCTTATTAATACACAGGATGCCTCGGAATAATCAGTAAGTTATGGTTGTTCTCAGTTGGCATAAATATCTTGCTCGAGAGAGAGAAGATTGAACCGGTGGATCATATGTACTTAGAATCATATTCTGTTCAGCTATATCAACTTGTGGCTAAAATGACTACCAAATGCTAAGATCAATATATACAAGTCTTTCGCAACCAACTCTCTTTTGTACAGTGTAATAGCACTCTTAAATATAGATACTACTAGCTAAGCAGAGGAATTTGAAAGACATAAACACGTAATCATAATACAACTCTTATCGAATCACAGCCCTTAAAAACAGAGAGTAAAATAAAAATATAATTAAAGCATTATATATATTAAAAATATCTTATACTTTTTCTTCGCTTCTTGTTGGAGTCAGTTTCCTCATTGCAAACTAATTGTCTTATACTTTCTTATCCTAAGAGAGATATATAATTCTGTCACATTGTATAACGGATTTTTGGTGACACACCCTTTAGACTTGGGTTCCTCTCCTCTTGTTTGTTTAAGTGTTCTTTTTTAATTGATATATAATAGATTTGTGATCAACACTCCATTCGGTTCTCTCTCTCTTATCCAAATAAGCACAGGAAGAAATGATCAGTGTATCATATCGACCTCTCGTAGTCCTTCATCTCTCACTAGGTTCGTTCTGATCCAAATATTTAATGAATGGGGCTCTCCTTTCTTTTGTTTATGCTGAAATATCGGTGCTAGAGTTATTTTTTAAATACGTTATATATATACGCAGTTTAGATTATATGAGTGAATATAATCACTATTAATATAGTATCAAAATTCCTAATAACCTCATCTATTCAAACTATATATACATTCCGATTTTGTTTGTTAAATAATTGTTTTTAGCTCTATCTATTCGCCTTGGAAGTGACTAATAATATTAGTTAGTATACACCTATATTATATTATTTACTATAGCTTAATTAGCACTTAGTGCATTATAAATTTTTATATCTCCTAATATACATATATATAATAAGTCTCTAAGCTAACAAAATAAGAATATAAAACAATAATATCTCATCAAGTCACATAAACATCTTCATCTTCTCATTAATGAGAGTAAACAGTAAACAACTACACTAATAATATATTTTCCGGTGAGTATATATATGACTTTACTCATTCATATATATCATTGAACATGTTCAAAATATTGGACATACAAACCTAAATACAAAATTAATCAATTTATAATCTAAGAAGATAATCTTACTACTAAAGCCTTACAGGGAATTATAAACTAATACACAAACCAAAACATAAATATATGCTAACATAATAACATAGCAATCCTACACCTAATATAAAGATAATATCAGTCATATTCATAATCACTATATACATCCATACTCTCAAATTAAACATCATTTTCCTATTTTACATGATACGATAACATAGTGATATCTAATTTCTTCTATTTACATTTCGAAATTGATATTAATCAATTTAATATATTATTATTATTAATTATTTTTCTTTTCCATGAGAACTCACCTCATGACCCATTGAACACATAAACTATATAATATACTATATATTACAGCACTATAATTTATTCTTATTAATAATAACATTCCATATTTAATTTTAGTAAACAAAAAATCCATATACAATATAACTAACAATTCACTATCTATCTAATCATACTACAACATACTAAAATAACTCATTAATTACTTAACAAATAATAATAATAGTACTCTCACTTCTCTGAAGATTATTGCAAAATTGTGATACTAATTTTGTCATTATAAAGTCAAACTATTATCATAATATTTAAAATATTATGCTAACAATAATCTCAAAAGCTAAAGACTATACAGCATAAAATACCCTACCAATAAACATACGTCTCAAAATAAAGTACTATATATTCCACTCTACATATATAAAATATAACTAACATAACACAGGTGCTATTTATCTTTATCTATTAATTACAACCCCCAAACATAAAACAACAACTACAATAACACACCTCACATACAAACAAACTTACAATCAAACTATAAAACAAAGGAAATTACAACTATGCTATTTCACATATAACAAAAAAATAAAATTCAGCACACAACATAACTAAAACTAAGCAAAACTACTAAATCCACAACAACATAAATAACAAAACCCTATATATTATACTATCAAATACACTAATATACATATCATATATATACACTACTACATACTACCATATAAAATATATAATACCCTAATCATAGTAATAATTATAATTTATATAATATATATATATAATATATATATATATATATATATATATATATATATATATTATATACTTATATAGTATATATATATATAGTTATAATAATATATATATATATTATTAATTATATAATATATTATTATTATATATATCTATATATTATATAATATATATATATATATATAATATTATATATATATATATCTCACTCACTACTCACTATATATAATAGTCATTAATATGGAGTTCGATATAGAGTAAATTATAGTATTTCAAATAGTAAATTGACCCTAACTTATAATATATATCATACTATAATCATAATCTAGTACCTATCTATATCACTACATACATAGTATATATATATAGTAACTATATATACTATATATATATAAATATATATATATTAATATAATACTATATATATATAACTATATATAGTATATATATATATATAATATTATATACGTTGCTATTGTGTGTGAGAGAAAAGTAAAACATAATATATATATGAGTGAGAGATATAAAACGAGAATCTATATAAGTATAGTAGGCAGGTGATAATAGATATACTCAGAGTGAGCTATATGTATAATTATAAATATATGTGACATTTTATATCAGATTAGCATAAAATAGAGACTGATCTATATACTAATATATTATATAATTTCAAAAATGTATTTGACTTTTATAATAATTTTTTTTATCGACAAATATTTGGTGCAAGTATGGGTGGTAGTTTGAGTCCATCTTAGCCAATTTATATATGGAATATTGTTGAAACAACTCCTTCCACAGGCCCCCCTATATTCTCAAGTAATTTTATGGAAAAGATATGTTGATACGTCCATTTAACCATAGCGTACCGTACTTCTTTCCATTGGATCGATTTTGTATTTACTAAATTAATCATTTAACCCCAACATTCAAGTTTACCATAATGAATACAAAGTTTGGATGGATGCATCTCCTTTTTAGACATTTTAAACTAATATAAACTGGAAAACTCTCTTTATCCTTCTTTAAGTTTTATCGTAACCCACACATACTAAACCAAATTGCTTTGTCATTTTCTTTTTTCCTCTCATCCTCTCTACATTAAATAAATGAAATATCTTTAAACAATAAGTTGATTGTATCTTTCCAACTTTCGAAGGATTATCATAACCTGATTTTTTAATTTATATCGAAAATATTAAACAATGCTTACTACTAGTTTTTTGGGATTGAGGGAACACTATCCCTACATATCTGAAAATATTAAA